>JAVKPL010008070.1:0-32549 GCA_032173675.1 Gastrolobium villosum | reverse complement strand
GACATTTATTGTATCACGGAAGCTAAAGGGAGTCAATGAATAGAAGTACCCACACTCCAATCCATATCAAAAAGAAAATAAATAAAAAAAGGTTGTTTTTAAATTAGTTTGCTTCATATATACGTACCTATACTAAATTCAAAGACGACGACCACAGTTATAATAGCCCAGACGGAGTAGCTGCTCACATATCCTTGAAGGGTTCTTTGAGGAAAATCAAAAGGGAAATAAGTGTCAAAGCAAGACCCATTTTTGCAGAGAAGATAATCTTCCTTGGGTCAGAGCGACCCATCTCCCAAGCCTTCCCTGCAACGTGCTTCACCTTCTTCCACCACTTAACCGTCTTCGGTTGCTCTTCCTCGGCCATGGCAATCCCTATATGCGAATAGCCATCACCCTTCATGGAGAGAAGCCTCTCCTTCTTCTCCTTGAAACTGTGACGGAAGGACCCTGATTTGGCCAGTTTCGGTGCCATTTTTTTTGTTTTAGGATGCTTATTTGGTTTTGGATTTTAATGGAAAGATATTATTAAACACTTCACGGTTAACAAATGAAGAGTGTATGTGTATGGGTGTGTGGTAGTTAAAGGTAGGTAACTTTTTCGAGCAAGATACAGATGAATGTATCCGTATAAAAGCTAGCAATTATCTTATAATTTTACGAGAAAACAACAACAACTCACAACATGACATCACACTGACGAAGAAGTGAACCATAATACCCGTCATCTTCATCTTTTAGAACTCGACACGTGGATCAGCAGACATTCTCGTTAAAATTGCATTCATATTATTGTTTTATGTTTATTACGTCACATGAAAAGTTATTGTGTAATATTAAGAGATTCATTTTGTGTGTCATATTTTTTCTTTTCTTTTTTATTTAAAAATGTGTGGACCCCACAAAATATTGTGTGTGTAGAAAAATATATTATATTATAGGATAAAATGAAAACCCTTCGTATTATCATCTATTGCTATTGGGTTTCCCCTATTTTTTCCTTTTTCTTTTCTAATAGGTCGAAATATATATTTTAGATATGAAATTAATATTTATGCCACATAAAATAAAAATATCATCTTTCAATTCAAAAATGATATTACTTTAAAATTTGGATACAAATTTTAAAAACCATAATTTGTATGAAATTCAAAAACATATCATTTTAAATATAAAGGGGAAGGATATTAACCTCTATTAACATATTAACCTAAAACACTAGTCTATAAATCTTTTGTCTTATATGGCCTTTACTTATTCTATTCTCAACTAATTTGAAACTTTTCCACTTATATGTGAATTTCCAATATTTGTCCTTTAAGTATAGATCTTTACATGAGTATGCTCCCACTCAACATATTATATGGTCTCTATTAATTAATCTACTTTTAATTAATATGAGATTTTATTTTTTACATTTGAATTCTCAATGTTTTGAGTAAAAATTAGTATAAAACGGTTAACCCAAAAAAAATATATAAAGTATTAATTCAACTCAAAAACTTAACTTGAGAAATGAAGGCCATATATATTAATGGTTTTTATATTAATTCTCTCTAATACATTTTTTCACGCAAAAGCCTTTTAGAATTGAAGTATAGATATTGCATGTGCCCATATTTTTTATTCTACCTTGTGCTAATTTAATTCCATTAGAAAGTGGAAGCGGTAAGGAAGGGCTTATGGCCCTAATGTCATATAAAGAACTATTTCGATCTAAGAAGTTAAATTTAAAAGTGGACACTCATTAATAATATATATATATATATATATATATATATATATATATATATATATATATATTTTAAAAAAATTATTTATTTATTTTTAGATATTCCAATCGGTTCATTATCTCGCAACTAGTCCGATTCGAGGCAAATTCAGGGATTAAGACTTTAAACTACTTTCAAAGATGATACTGGGAAGGATCGAATACATGTTCTCACCTCATCTACTCAATTTTCTGGGACGAACTAAGTTACTATCTTTTAGTAAAACTATCTTTTTTATTAACTTCCCTCTAGTCTAATGTGCTTTTGAGATCAAACTAATATTGATTTCAAAAACAAAGATAACTTTTTCTGGCAAAATCACGTTAATAACAGTCACTTGGGTGTTGGGTGGGTTTCATACTTTGAGATAAGGGGGTCTTCCTCTGAATGTGCGTGAGAAGGTCACTCAGTGACCTACGTTAGTGGGCCACAAAACACACAATATATGTAGTTACACTTATGGGTCTCCAGGGTTTAAGGTTTGTCAAATTATTTTCAGGTAGGTGAATTAAAAAATATGATGTCTAAGTTTTAAACAAGTATTTCGCTTTATTAATTTTCATAAACATTATTTTTTCAGATTTTACCTAATTTCTATTCGATGATGAAGGATGGGTATATTTTTTTTCCTCATAACATGAAGATAGAAGTTATGTTACAAACATTAATTTTCAGTCTCACTTCTTTTTCTCATCATTTTAATTTTTCAAAAAATTATTTGTCAAAGAAATGAATATTAATCAAACATAATTTTAAATGTCCAAACTAGTATTTCTAGATATTCCTGAAAATATAATTATATGCCTTGAAAAAATTATCTTCTATGAATATTAATATACGGAGTAAATTATGGAATATTTTTTATTTGTTTTTTATTAATTTTATAATATATATTGGGGCAAGATATACTTACCACAAATATAAAGATTTGTTGTGTTACCGCTAATAATGCAAGTGCTAACAATTTTAAATTTTCATATTTGGTTCGGAGTATGAATGAGTGGAAGAGTAGTATTTTATTTTATGAAGAGTTCATGCATATCTGATATGCGTCCGGCATATGATACTTTGTAAGTTAAAAGAAGCGAGGAATTAATAATAAATGTGTGAAAATAATTCATAAATGCAAGAAATATTGATTATTCTTTCTCAATCATTCTCTCACTCAATTCATGCATTTTAATAGCAGTAAACATCAAAAATGAAGTGAAGGAGAGAAGTTGAAGTTGCTGAGTCTGGCGCAAAACAACATTTGGACCGACACTTTCTGTTTCTTGGCGCAATTTGCGCGGTGAGTGGCGCAATTTGCATGAGGGTGGCGCCATTTGCGCGGAGTCTGACGCAGGCAGTTTCGGCTATGTTTTCCCGTGTAATTTGTGCGGCTGTTGGCGCAAATTGCGTGGGTGATAATTATTTTTTTTAAATTGATGCGGATTAAACAAAAAGAGGGCCCAATTGGAGGGCAATTGAAAGTAGGTCTTCCCAAAACCTAATAAAAGGATTAGAAACAGAGGGAGGAGGGACTTTTGACAACAAGACAACAAAGAGGGTAAGAATTCTTGGGAGCTTCTTGGAGTTTTAGAGATTCGAAGATCAAGACTGAAGATCCTCGTCTCTTTTCTCTTCTTTAGGTTCTGAAATCTATTTTTCTTTTATGTTTATTAGTCACACGTGAATATGTCTGGCTAGTTTCTATTATTGTGGTAAGGGTCACAACCCTTGATGTGAACCACTAATAGTTTGGTTAATTTTATGTTTATTTATTTAAATTGAATTTATCTTGCTTTATTCTTCATCTCATAGTTCTTCTAGAACCGATCAATCTAGTAGGATTGCGAGGGTTAGGGTTTTCATTAGGGATATTGAGATTCTAATACCTGACAAAAGGTAAGATAACTATTCATGTACTCTTTACGGATAGGCTACATGAATAGCAAACGTTAAAAATTCATTGATTCTAAGGTTTAACTTGAAAGGGGACTTCTAAGGGATCAGGATTCTAATAGAGTTAATAAGGTTAAAGTCACTAAAGAATTAGGGTTTAACTAATCATATAAAAGATGATGAATCGTTTGATCAATTGAATAAGTAAACGTAAATGTAATCCAACGTTGCAAGGTGGGAATCATAAAGGTGTTGGCGTCTCTTTACCGCAATATTTTCTCAACCTTTATTCCGTGTTCTTGAATTCTAAAAGAATCTTGAATCATTTACATTTTCTTGAATTGTTCTCATTCATTTCTCAAACCACAATTGTTCTTAAATCATTTTTATTGATCCAACAAGAGAGAAATAATTATAGTAACTTCGGTGCCTCAATCCTCGTGGAGACGATACTCTACTCATCATTTTATTACTTGGAACGATTTGTACACTTGCCGAGTACGTAATAATATGATTTGTTGTGATCACATTTTGAACACTAATGGAATTATTGGTTGAAGAAAATAGGCTGTTCCATTATTAGGATAAGAGTTACTCGTAAGCATGTAAAGTCATCCCAAGTTAAATTAAGTATTATTTTTTTTTAAAGTAACTGGAGCTATGTCTAGTTGTCAAGTCACTGGAGAAAGATGCTGCAGCGGGTCGGGTTGTGAACCTTAGCGAGGTTGTAGAGAACCTTGTAGAGGATATGGTGTATAAGATGATGCTGGGTCGCACTAAATATGATCAATTTGACTTGAAGATGTTAGTTCAAAAAGCAAGCAAATTGGTCGGAGCTTTCAATATTGCGGATTATGTACCTTGGCTTGGCGTATTCGATCTTCAGGTATATAATTAATTTGTATCAGCAAAAGTATAATTTTATTTTATTTTATTACTAATTAACGTAATTTAACTCTTTTTGCCAGGGAATAACACGGAACCTCAAGGAAACAAGTAAAGCAATTGATGAGGTGCTGGAGAAGGTAATAAAAGAGCATGAACTTGATGCTAATGTAGACAAAAGGCATCGTAGGGACTTCGTTGACATACTACTCTCAAAGATGCACCAACCCATGGATCCCCAGAGCGAACAGAGCCATGTCATAATTAATAGAACTAACATCAAGGCTATTCTACTAGATATGATTGTGGGGGCAATTGAAACCTCTGCTACCGTGATTGAATGGGCTTTTTCAGAACTTTTGAGGCATCCAAGGGTGATGAAGGTCCTTCAAGATGAGATAGAGCATCAAGTTGGAATTGGGAAAATGGTGGAAGAGACGGATTTGATGACGTTGAGTTACTTGGATATGGTGGTGAATGAGACCTTAAGATTGTATCCTGTTGCACCATTATTGGTCCCTCGTGAATCCAGAGAGAGCATTACTATTGGTGATTATTATATAAATAAAAAGTCACGAGTCATAATAAATGCGTGGACCATAGGGAGGGATCCGAAGATATGGTCAGATAATGCTGAAACATTTTATCCGGAGAGATTTATGAAAAAGAAAATAGAACATCAAGGACAAAACTTTCAATTTGTTCCATTTGGTTCTGGTCGTAGAGGTTGTCCTGGGATGCAACTTGGTTTGATTACAGTTAAACTGGTCATGGCTCAATTGGTGCATTGCTTTAATTGGGAACTTCCATGTAATGTTACTCATGATAACTTAAATATGGAGGAGAAATTTGGGCTCGCAATACCAAGAGCTCAGCAGTTGCAGGCAATACCTAGTTATCGTTTAGCTAGTGATGCTAAGCATGCATGATTGAATAGGTCAAAAGAAGGCAATTTGATGTTTGTATACAATAAGTTCATGAATATTTCTCGTGGTTATGCTATACATGAGCAGGTCTAAGAAGGCCAAATGATGTTTGTATACAGTAGTAAGTTAATAAATATTTTAGTAATATGTGTAGAAGAAGGTTTAATTTTCCTTTTATATAACTTTAATAGCCAATTATATATATTTATGCGGTGCATTGAATTTCACTTTACCTTTGCGCTTTTCTTTTTCCTAATGTGGGAAATTTCAATGTGCACTCTCCTCTGTTAATGTTTTCTCTTCAGTTGGATAGTAAGCTTTAAAGAAAGGTAAAGAGATAGAAGCGTGTGGGGTGGAAAATGACACGAACATGGAGCGCATGAGTTGGAGACGGTGCCGAATCAGCAAACGGGTCATAGTCTCCCACCAAATAGAGAAAGTCATATATTCCAATTTCGCCAAAATTGGTCTAGTTTTGAAAACAATATCCTGCTTTTTGACATTTGTGGTCAAAAAATGACGCTACCAACTTAATTAGGCAAAAGCACCCATTTAAGAATATTTATACAAAGATACACTTAGTTAAAACTAATTAGACATAAAAATATTAATATACAAATATATTTAATAATTAGACATCTATACTAAGGTTTTATAATTAACATATAAAATAATTTACAATAATTAATGATTAATTCATTAATTACGTTTCTAACCTAAGCTTTTACAAATTTCAATTATTAATCAATTAAAAACTAATTATAATTATTATTTAATTATTTCACTAATTATAATTTTTTATTATTTATTTCACTAATTAAATATATATCCTAAAATTTTATAAATAATATATACAAAACAAAATAACAAAAAGTTAAAAAACCGATTTAGATGAGAGACTTTAGAGAGAAGGAGAGAAAAATGCTTTAGAGAGAGAACAAAAATTTCAGATGCAATGGAACAAACGAGAACTAGTGGCATCAAAAATTTTGCTGCAATAGTGCCCTCTCGCCAAGTGACGGCACTCAAGGGTGGGAAATTTTTACACTGTTACTGTCTTGCCCACTTCTCTATACATCCCTCCAATATGAATTAGACATCTATGCTGATTGATGACATGGAAAAAAAAAAGAAAATATATTAAAAATAAGTGTTTAATTTTCAATGGCAGTAATACATACTACTGCTCTACCAAAGATGAGCTCTCAAGGATGTGGCATGGGAGATGGTCCCTCCCCACAAATTAAAAAAAAGTAGGGATATAGGAGAAAAAAAAAAGGGTAGAAATGGAAAAAAAAATTCAATACCACTAAATAAATGGTGGATTTAGAGCATGTAAAATTTTCTCGTGGCACTGAGGCCGGTTACGTCAAATTTGGTGGCGGGATTAATCACGTCAAGTTGTCATTGATTGCCTTACTTTGGTTAAGGTTTAAACATTTCGAATGTGCTTTAACTAAGTGTATGTTTGCATAAATCTTCTTAGATGGGTGCTTTTGCCACTTAATTACAAATCAATTAAGTTGGAACACGTGAGGAGTAGAGGATTAAAGTATTATGGGAAAAATATATATCATTTTAAAGGATGTAAAATTATATTATCTTAAATGAAAGAAAGAGATAGATAAAAGTAGAGAGAGAAATGACAAAAAAATATAAAAATATGAGTCTCATTTTTTTGTGAGAATAAAATAACATAAATTATGTCATTTAAAAGGATAAATATTTTTTCCAATTCTTATATGGTAATACTTGGTAAAAAGCTGATCCCTGGTAAATATGGTGGCTCCACGGTAACTCAAACATGTTAGTTATCAGACCTTAATAATTTGTTTATTAAAGGTATGAATATTCTCATGGCTGAAATTTCGTTGTGTCGACTTTTTTTTATTGACATTAAATAAATAGGTCCAATTAAAATTTATAAGATAGAAATAAAGACAAAAAAATTTATTCGATCTAATCCTATAAAGATTTAAGATAAGATAATTCATTTGTTTCTATTAATGCTGCAATGAGTTAGTATAATAATTGTCAGGCCTATTTATTTATTTTATTTTTTTGCGTACAAAATGAGGGCTAAAGCCCAAATAATTGTAAGGCCTATTGAGTATTCATTGAATGTGGTGTACGTCAATATCTAAATAATGGAAAATCACATGGTTGAGAGACGATGAAATCATTAATAACATTATTTACAAATAACTTAATGTGTGTGTTTTGTAGATCTTAATATCATAATAAAAAGAACTTTGAACCAGATCATATACTTGATACCTTGGCAGTAATGGCCTCTAACACTTACACAATATCTTACAATGTAATATGGCATTAATACAAAATATGCCTCCTAAATCTCTAATTAACGTTGAACCAAAACAGTTATTGAAGTTAGGTCAAGTAAAAATCACCTAATATGTGACTAAAAATAGGATGCAAGTAATAGTGGTTTAAACACCTCGCGTAGAATATCTCATTTAATCAGATGATGGAGTCATCACGCTTTCGTATCCATCTACCTTAGATCCACTTCTGTTGTTTTTTTTATTTTCTCCCATGTGCTTATAAAATATGCATATGTCGGCACATGCTGCAGCGATAGTAAACTCCATTATTTATTAAGATTAAACTGTCATCAAGATTTGGGATTGAAATTCATTGTACCCATTATTTGTCTGCTTCTCTGTCCTCCCAATTATAATTTGGCAGGTAAAAAAAATAAAAAATTATCTGTTTTAAAAAATTGTTACAAGTGCAACTTTAAGGATAGTATTTTTTTTTAAATATTAATTTTCATCGAGAAAAGCACATCTAGACATCACTTTAAAACGACTTCTCCTTATAACGGGAAAAAACAATTCAAGCATTAAAAAAAAAAAATTAATCTCAAATACATGCTGTTGGTCGCATAATGATGCAGAAGTATAGAATTAGTAAATAGAATTAGTCATTTACCAAAAAAAAAATAGAATTAGTATGTAAAAATTCAAATATATTATTTTAAAATAAATATAGTTGAATTTAAATGTTAATTTTAAATTAACATATTGTTATTAAGTTAATTTTAATTAATAAACTTCAGAAAAAAGAAATAGTAGTTTTTCACAATACTTTATTCTTTCCTTTTAACCAAATGTTTACTATTTCGGCATAATTTACTTTTTATTTTAAACTTTTTCTAACGTTCATATTAAATTGCTTTTAACTTAAAAAATCCAAATTGGCTCTAAATTCATATATTATATTTTAATAAATCTTACTTATTATATCTTATTTATTTTTAATTTTAGAATATATATCTTTTTCGTTAAAATATTAATAGTTATATTAGTTTTTATTTTAAAATATTTCATTCACATTTTAAAACATTAATTCAAGAACTAAATTTCATTCACAGAATTTTACTCCACTTGAGATCTAATATTTTCTATACTAATTCCAGACTTTTTTACTAAAGTAAATATTTTATTAAAAGTTTTAGAAAATACAAATGTTTCAAATTTTGTTTCAACTTCTAGAAACAAAGAGGTGGCCGTTGTTTATATATATATATATATATATATATATATATATATATATATATATATATATATATATATATATTACCATGACTACAAAAAATTTCCTACACACACAACATTTTGTGGGGCTCACAGGAAAAAAAAATAAAAAATCTGGCACGTAAAGTGAATCTCTATAACATTATACAACCACTTTTCCTACGACATAACTCTTATAAAACCCTATATGGGTTTATCATCTATCATTTAACATGACCACAAAAAATTTCCTACACACACAACATTTTGTGGGCCCGCAGCAAAAAAAAAAACTCCAACACGCAAAATGAATCTCTATAACATAACACAATCTGTTCTGTCCTGAGGACAGAGATGTTCAACATTTATCAGGTTGATTGGTCACTTTGGATCGTATAGCCTTGACTAGGGGTATCTATTAAGGAGATATCCCTATGCCTAGCTTGATCACTGCAAAGAATATGACTGTGGTGATAGTGTGGTGAAAGTAATGAATCATGTGTGTTGTATCGTCGAGGAGCCCTTCCATTTATAGGGGCTGCCTCTGATTTGAATTGTGTAGCTGAGCTGTAATGGCGCGGGGGCCATTACAGCCTTGTCGGCCGTTACTGGATGTAACGTACCAAACGTTACGCCTCCATAACTACGGTCCGTTTCAGGTACTTATTAGGAATATTCAATGGAATATTCCGGGTTGATGAGATGGGTCCGTTAGTGTGGGCCTTCTTACCGGGTTGCTGAGGTAAGCCGACTCACGTGGGTCTTTGTCCGGGTTCATGACACGGATCCATAACACAATCATTTTTCCTACAATATAATTCTTATAAAACCCTATCACACCGGTGTCAAAATTGAAGTTTGATACCTCATCTGAAAGGCTTTATAAAAAAAAAAACAACGACTCTGATTTGTAAGCACGTGACACCATTAATCTTTGTTGATGTAATGGCTCTCAGACGATGTGTCAAACTTTAAATTTGACACTGGTGTCAAAGATCCTGCCCATATATATATATATATATATATATATATATATATATATATATATATATATATATATGGCAGTTGGAGAACAGATGGAGAAACACGTGGCAGATAATGAACGGATAAATTTGTTTGTTTTGCATTTCGCTGAATATATCTATGTGGCTACATAGCACATTCAATGGTAAGCTCGGGATGAAAAGCCTAAAAAGGTTCATCAAGCCTAATAGCACATCCTTAGACATATACATTGGAGTAGTGACAGGGAAACTACTCACAAATATAACAATTTTCACAATAACCATCTCATTGCGAATTATTAAGTAACGATCGATACTCTACTTGTACCCACATTTTATTAAAATTAACAGATGTTCCTATTTTAAAAATTGATTTGATCACATTTAATAATGAAATAAATTATACTTGTCTAGTTGTCTCTTACAAATTAACCCTCCATATTGTTAACCTGGTTTTTGTTTAACGTACTAACTATATATATATATATATATATATATATATATATATATATATTAGAAATATATAAAACCATTAATGTAACTCACTCATCAATTAAAAAATGGTTAAATTGGTTCTTTACATTACATCAGAGATAGATAGATTTATGCATTGTCCACCCTTCAGTCCTAATAAACTCTTATACGGGATATGTGTTAGAAATATATAAAAGTATTAATGTAACGGTGTAGCCTCATCGATGAATTTAAGCTTTTGGGATTAAAGGAGAAATTTTTCGCTAGTCACGTGCAGTCAATTTAATCGGACGCTCTTTATACAGTAAGGATGTTATACATCACATGAGGATGGCCGGCATCCCAGAAAAAAATCACAAATATTATTTATTCCTAAGAGTATGAAAGTGGGGAATTAATTTTCTTATCTTATAGATCATTCGAGACAATATCAACATCGTTCTATACGACTTAAGTGATAAGAGATATAAGAAAATCTATTTCGACCAAAGTGTACAGTGGGGTGTAATACTTATCAGTTATCCATTGTGCGTTCATAAATATCCAAGAGACGGAACATCTTATGAAAACCACCTTTTCTCCATTGACCCACATGGCTTTGTGACAAAAAATCACAAAGAGGCAATGGAAACAGAATAGATGACAAGAAAATAAAAATGAAAGATAAATTTTCTTTTTTTAGATATTACAAACTCTCAAGAAAAAAAAAGAATTATTTAAATTAAAATAATTAATTATAGTATAAATTATGATTTTTTAAAATTTTAATATTATTCATTCTTTGAAAAAACCATTCTATTCAAAATATTTTATTCTCTAATATTTTTTCTTTCCCTAAAAAATATCATTTTTTCAAAAAAATGTAAATATGATTAAAATATAAATATAAATTTTAAATTTTAAATAAGACTAATTGAATAAATAAAGAAAAAAAAATTAGACACTTTTTTGTTTACCAAAATAAAAGAAAAAAAATGTTAAACTTCTTTTTCTTCCCTTAGATTTCTTCCTATATGGGTGTGTTTAATAGGAGTTTTTGCTGAAGATACCTAAACAAATGGAAATGGTATTTTTATATGTCTATGTTTGGTACTAGGTTTTAAAAAGTTTAGCTAACAAAATTATTTACCCAGTATTTATTTTTTGGGGAATATTATTCTTATGTGATATGAGAGAATTCTTCTCTCATGCACTCACTACTTAGAGAAGAAAGAAGAGAGAATAGAGGAGAGAAAAAAAAATAGATAGTGGACTGCACCCTTGATTTGTGAGTATGAGAGAAGAATTCTCTCATGTAACATAAGAGTAATATTTCTCTTATTTTTTTATGTATAATAAATACTGTTGAATAAAATCACCTATAATGTGGCATTTGCCAATAGCTGCGAAATTCAAAAAAACACTATTGACACGTGATTTTTATTTATTTATTTTTTTAGTGAAATATTGACACGTGATTTTATCTTTCCTATTTGTATCAAGTATATGTTATTTTTATTATCCACAACAGTATCTGTTCTTCCTTAATCGACACACCACTACAGGATTGTTATGGTAATTCAACCCTATTTCTTTGTTAATTATATGGGTAAAGTGTGTATCATTTTAAAGGAAGTAATGTTGTGTCATTTTAAGAGAGAGAAAGAGATAGATAAAGGAGGAGAGAGAATTGACAAAAAAAATAAAGGTGTCTCATCTCTTTGTGAGAGTGAAAGTATATAAGTTATGTCATTTAAAAGGATAAACATTTTCCCTAATTATATATATATATATATATATATATATATATAAGTATTAACCCATTAATATTTTACCTTCAATCAAACATAGACTTAGAAAATTTAAATCAATTTTTCCGATAATTTTTTGGCCTACAAAATATATTTTTTTTCTTTCACTTCCCCACCAAACTCATTTTTTCACCATTTTACCAGTAATTGAATCTCCCGGATAAAAAAAAATTTCTTGTATCAAATGCTCCTTATATATATATATATATATATATATATATATATGATCATTTGACATCAGTATCAAATTTGAAGTTTGACTTCTCGTCTAAGAGCCGTTAGATCCAAAAAGATCAATGGTATCACATGCTTACAAATCAGAGTCATCTTTTTTAATTTAACGGCTCTTATATGTGTCAAACTTCAAGTTTGACACTTGTGTCAAAGGATCCTACCTCATATATATATATATATATATATATATTAAATATGGAAAGTTGAAAAATCATAATATAATAATAAAAAATTTACAGTTGAAAATAAAAAGAGGGGACGAACAGCTGAAAACTGCAGCTTGTACCCCATAGGCTAAGTAGCAAAAGGAAGAATCCATCCGAGGAGATTTTAGATCAGGAACTATGATATGTTGACAATTTTTTTTTAAAATATGTCAAAAAGGTAAAAATAAATCTCATGTCATAGATATATTAAATATGAGATCCACCTATTTTAAAAAAAATGAAAAACAAAAAATTGAGAGGCATACCTTTTTACGGTGTGTAGAAAGAGTTTGTTTTCTTATGCAACATAAGAAAAATAAATCCGTATGTCAAAATGATAGGAAAGAAAGAATATTTTTTACATATCTACCCAATTTGTTTACTTTTCTTAAAGAAAAAATTATTTTCATGCTCTATATGAGATAAATTTTTCTTCTCACCCAACCTTTGATAATTATTTCATTTTTTTTTTCTCTCCTCATTTTATATTGTGGAGTCGACAAATTTATCTAAATTAGATAACTTATCTCCTATACATTAATAAAACACTTTATTAAAACGATGGAAAGTCTCCTGTCCAAAAAAGTGCCTTAGTTTCGCTCCGATATTAACTACACGCAGAAGCTCCTTCGCTTTCACGGAACCAAAAGGTCAATGATGTTTCCTTCAATCCCCCATGTGCTCCTTTTCATATTCATATTACTTCTCTCAGCCACTTTTTTGCGTCGAAAACAAAGCAAAGATGATCGGAGACATCCACCGGGTCCACCGGGTTTGCCGGTTATCGGTAACCTCCACATGTTGTTGGGGAAGCTCCCACACCGCACCCTTGAAGCCATGGCCAAAACATATGGACCCATAATGTCTCTGCGTCTAGGACAGGTCCCGACCATTATTGTTTCATCCTCTGAAGCCGTAGAGCAATTCATCAAGACACACGACGCCGTTTTCGCTAGCCGTCCCAGACTTGAAGTCTGCAAGTACTTCGGTTATGGCTCGAAGGGTTTGGTTTTCTCCGAGTACAGTGCGTACTGGCGTAACATGAGGAAAGTGTGTACCTTAGAACTTCTGAGCGCGTCTAAAGTTCAATCCTTTGCGCCTTTGAGGAAGAGGGAGATAGAACTAGCGGTGAATTCACTCGAGAAAGCCGCGATGGTGGGTGAAGTCGTTGACCTTAGCGAGGTGATACTGAATCTTTTACAGGATATTGTGTATAAAATGGTGTTGGGATATAGTAAGCATGATGAGTTTGATTTGAAGGGTCTAATTCAACAGGGTATGAGCCTTACTGGAGCGTTTAATCTAGCAGATTATGTGCCTTGGCTTGGTGCTTTGGATCTTCAGGTATATTTTATGGATTAAATATCTCTACCGTCATTGTCTACAGTTATTTCTTAATTAAATCTGACTACTAAAAATATAAAAATTACTTTTTCTTTCTTCACCATCGATAATGTCCAAGGAAAGAGAAAAAAAGAATAATTTTATTAGTATAATTATGTCTTAATGGTCACACTTAGTTTAAAAAGGATAGTTTTATATATATATATATATATATATATATATATATATATATATATATATATATATATATATATATATATATATATATATATATAGGGACATGATCATCTTACACATAAGTCTTACACCAAATCTTAACCACTAATTTTCTGCATGTAACGGTTAAGATTTATTAAGTGTAACTCATTAATTAATTTGTAATTCCCAATAAATTTCAACCATTAGATGCACGGAAATCAACGGTTAAGATTTGGTGTAAGATTTATTATTAGTTACACCGGTGTAACTGTCCTATCCTATATATATATATATATATATATATATCAGATAAAATTATATTTACAAACTCAATTTGTCCGTTGATCCCACTTATATCTAAGCTCTAGTTTTTTAATAATGTGAGTCATTGGATACAAGTGGATCAATGGTCACGATCAACTAAGACTTGTAACTCTTATACTAATGTAAGAATATCCTACCTCATATATATATATATATATATATATATATATATATATATATATATATATATATATATATAAATTCTTTGACACTAGTGTCAAATTTGAAATTTGACACTTCATCTGAGAGCCATTAGATCAAAAAAATCAATGATGTCACGTGCTTATATATCAGAGCCATTGATCTTTTTTTTGATCCAAATGACCATAAATTATGTCAAATACTCATGTGAAAAATTTTTTCTCTTTATATATATGAAACTCAACCTCAATTTTTTTTGTATATACTAAATTGTTGTTTTCATGTACGTTTGTATATAAATGAAGCTTTGGACTTTTGGCATGACAATGTAGTGTGATTTTCAATAGTAGTACATAACTAAATTATTTAACTATCAGGGATTGACACGAGGCTTCAAGAAAACTAGTAAAGCACTTGACCAATTGCTGGAGAAGATAATCAAGGAGCATGAACAGGGATCAGATGTCCATAAAGACTTCATAGGCGTATTACTCTCGTTGATGCACCAACCCATCGATCCCTATGATGAACAAAACCATGTCATTGATCGAACCAACATTAAAGCTATAGTCTTAGATATGATTGCTGCGGCATTTGAAACTTCAGCAACTGTTGTGGAGTGGGCTTTTTCCGAGCTCCTAAAGCATCCAAGAGTGATGAAAAACCTTCAAGAGGAGCTAGATAATGTGGTTGGAATGAAAAAACTAGTGGAGGAGAATGATCTAGCAAAATTGAGTTACTTGGATATTGTGATCAAGGAGACCTTAAGATTATATCCTCCTGGACCATTAGTACCTCGCGAGTCAACAGAGGATGCTATGATTAATGGTTATTTCTTAGAGAAAAATTCAAGAATCATTATAAATTTATGGGCAATAGGAAGAGATACTAAGATATGGTCTAATAACGCTGAAGTATTTTGTCCAGAGAGATTTATCGATAAGAATTTAGATTTTCGAGGAGTTGACTTCCAATTTATACCATTTGGTTATGGTCGCAGAGGATGCCCTGGAATACACTTGGGCCTAATTACGGTTAAACTTGTTGTGGCTCAATTAGCACATTGCTTTAGTTGGGAACTTCCACCGACCATCACTCCAGATAACTTGGACATGACCGAGAAATTTGGCCTCACAATACCAAGAGCCAAGCACTTGCTTGCCGTGCCAAAGTATCGTCTTTAAGGAACCACTAATCAATTTGATTTTATAATTTCATTACACTATGTACAAGACACTTGTAATAATATATTATTGTATTATATATGATTGAGCTCTGAATTTTATTTTATTTTTTCATGCCAGTGTAATATTCTTTACTAAAGCGTTATGATTTTTACTTTTTTGGGTATACAACATGTTTTGTTTTAAGAAAGTTAACATAGTCATGTCACCAGACTCACCACTCCGCTAATGTCTTAATAAGAAGTCAATTATATTATTGGTATAATTATGTAGTTTAGTAATTAATTAAGAAAATTTAAAATATATGATAGCAATTTAGAATAATCTAATAGACTAAAATCAAACAACAAACACCAACACAATGACAAGCTCTGATCATGAAAAAAAATAGATATGATTGCTATAGGGGTACTCAATGCAGCAATGGTGAAGACCAGCACTACATAGGCGATCCCAGTATAACGTGTTTATAATGGGGGAAAGGGTAACATAGAAAGACTATAATGACCTTCTGTATTGATAAAGTAATGACTCAAAAAAGATCATCCTTTATATGGTGAAGAGGGGGTATATATGCAGCTGCTACCATCCATGTAGAGGTAAAGTTGAGGGAGTGATATATTAGGTGTCTGCGGAGACCAAAAGGCCGGAGGGAGTCCCCCAACGTAATGGTGTCTTACGTTAGCAGGCTGATCTGCTTTGCAGGGCTTGACAATAGCATCCTTTAGTAGTGGTGAAGATGGCTTGGGTATATATAGGTCTGCCTTATGGGCTGATGCTTTGGGCTGGTCAAGTCAAATCTTGTAACGTAAAATTATTGAAGCAATTTAGTACCTGTTTGGATGTTTTATTTTAAATCAAGAACCTACTTATAAGTAGGGGTGGCAATACAGGTCTTGACCCGCGGGTTGACCCGTGACACGACCCGTCAAAATGCGTGTCGTGTCAGTCCCCCAATGTAATGGTGTCTTACGTTGGGAGGCTGGTCTAATTTGCAGGTCACTTGACAATGGCACCTGTAACCCGCACAGTGGATTTTTTTTTATTTTTCAATTAAATATTTTATTATATTATTATTTTTATTCATTTATATATTGATATATATATATATAGTCATTGTTTAGTCATAACACAATTATTGAAGGGAGTAAAAATCTCAAAAAACAGAAGCTAATTTTTTTTTTTTTTATTTATTGTTTTTAATTTATTTATTTTTCAAAAAATCTCTTTTTTTATTTTAAATTTTGCGGGTCGTGTCTACTTATAATTAGAAACTGGGTCGTGTCATTCATGTTTTGTGACCCGTTTACAAAACTCGTGTTAATGAATTTTTTTATAATGAACCCCTAAAAGTACAAACTAGGTTAAATAAGTTTTGAGAAAAGTTCGTATAATGAAAATTTTTTTTTTTTAAGTTCTTATCAAATTTTCTTGAATTGAGTGTTTTATTTTTTTAAATAAAGAACTATAGTGACAAAGAGAGTTTTTCTAAAATATGTGTTTTTAAGTAACTTTTAAATTAAAATTTTTATGTAATCACCAAACAACTTTTAGCTTTTTTTAAGCCTTTTTTTTTTTTACTTTAGCTTATAAGTAACTTCTAAATTTAAAAAAAAAATCCAAACAAGCTTTTTGTTGTCACTTAGAGACTGGATGGTTAAAGTTTTAATATTCATTTAATTATTAGTACAATGTTGATGCGTAAAAAAGTTTTGCGTTATTTTTTTTATAATGTGTTGTTAATTAGATTTAATGAATTTGACTGAGTTAATAAATTACATAAGAAACTAAATTTATTAAATGTCATATAACAAATCATTTAATTGTAATGTAAGAAAGTTTTATGTGTTGGCATTAATTAAAATGTAATTCCTAATTAACTGTACGTTGGTGAAGTAGTAAAAAAGATATATTTAATTATTTATTTCATATTGTTATTATCATGATTATTTCTTTACTAATGAGTAGGATAAATTAAAAAACGGGCGGGGCGGACTTGAAGCCTTTGTATTATTTGAAAATTCTCAAGTCCTTATATTTTACAAATTTATAATTGTGTCCCTATAATTTCAAAAATTTCAACCTAAATCTATCCTACTGCTAGAATTTTGTAAAGGTACTCTCTTTTTTGATAAACTTTGTAAAGGTACTCTAATGATAAGGATTTAAATATAAATTATTGAAATGTTAAGAATTTAATTACAAACTTTTTAAACATAGGAAACTAATTAAAAAAGGAAAGATTAATATATAATTTGAAAAGGAAAACAAAATAATTTAAGAAAAGGCATATTGTCTATAAGACAAATCATTTGGTGCAAACTACACATCAAAATCAATAATTTGACCGTTCATTTTGCTCATAAAGCTGCAGTCTTATTTTTTTTTTGCCCTTTGTTTTTTAAGGTTAAAGAGAGAGAGGAGAGAGAAGAGGCCCAAAACCAAGAAATTTAGTTAACTTCAAACACTTGGGGACAATATAAAATTAAAAATAAAAAAAATTCTACAAATTGACCCGTGGGAAAAGGAGAAAGCTTCGAGTGTACGAGCTGCTTGGGGAGCAAAGTTTCCGTGGTCTCGGACGAGAAATCATATGGTGGGACTGTGTTCTGAGAGAAAAAAAAAAAAAATTGAGAAGAGAAAAAAAAAAAAAAAACAAATTAATCAAGGTGTCAATATTTCAGTGAAAGAATCATGATGGTCTCCCGGATAACATTAAAGAATGAATAAACATCTTAGCATTACATGTCTCAGCCAAAATTATCTTCAAAAATATAAATTTTCTCTCCCCTTAATTGTGTATGATAATATTCATAAATTAAAATTTTATAAAAAATTCAGTATCACCAAATATTTATTCCACGTTAAGCTAGATCCGAAGGGTGTGCTGTTTGATGAGACGGTTATTATTAATTTTCCCGGGAATTTCATAATTTTTAGGATTTCTCATTTCTTTCTGACTATTGCCTTGTTTTTATCGTCGGCTGAAACTTTCAAATCGAGTTGGACCGGTAAAATAAAATAATAATAATTGAAGGGTTTTATGTTTATCATGTGAAATAATTTAATTTTATTTTTCTACACATACATCAAAGTGATGGGATTCACATTTTTTTCCTTTTCTTTCATCATTTCATTTTCTCTCTCCTTTTTATTGTGTGGGTAGGAAAATCAAATTGGATCATGTAACATAATAATCATAAAACCCATAATTTAATAAAAGATTTATTTTAAATAATGTGCACCTGTAGAATTATTCGATTTCAAAAAAACATTTTTAAAGTAAAAGTCATATTCATCCCTAAAACTCGACAATCGAGTTAGGACAAGCGAGAGTTTTATAATCTGTGTTTTTAAATAGGGATGTGCATGGCCGAATTGAACCGGATTTTTTGAAAAATCGAATCGAATTAGTTTAAATGATTCGGTTCGGAAGTGGTTTGATTCGGTTCAAAACTGGTTTGGTTCGGAACCGGTTCGGGTCGACCCTCTTTTGAAAAGAAAACAAATTTAAAATTTAAAAATAAAATTATAAAAATTAATTTGGTTCGGTTCGGTTCTTAAACCGGTTCTAAAAATCGGTTCGGTTCTTAAACTGATTTTAAAATTGATTCTAAAAACCAATTATTTTATGAGGCGGTTTGATTCGGTTCAAAACTGGTTTGGTTCGGAACCGGTTCGGGTCGACCCTCTTTTGAAAAGAAAACAAATTTAAAATTTAAAAATAAAATTATAAAAATTATTTTATGGGGCGATTTTAAAATCTGGTTCGGTTCATGAACCGGTTCTTTAAAAACCGATTCGGTTAATGAACTGATTTTTTAAAAACCAATTTTTTGTTTATTTTGCATATCCTATCTTTAAATTTAGAGGTGTCTCATACACGCACATAAACTTGAAAGGTATTGAATGTATATTAGGGTTTTATTAATTTCCTTTCACATAAGATAGTTTTCTTATGTTACAGAGAGAAAATGAGTATGTCCCGCCATCACAAGAAAAAAGAAAAAAAAAAAATATGGGGTACAAAAATCGAAGTAAGAGAAAATGAGATAAATTAACTTATGTAAAAAAAGAATAATATTTCCCTATATATTATTAGACGTACACGAGATGACTAAAAAGCTTTACATTATTCGGTGGAAAGACTGAAATGACCCTTGAACGGTCAATCAGCCCTTTCAACCCATAAACAAAGGAAGAAGATGAAGTTAGCAGCTTTTCAAGGGATAAATTTTTAGTCGTAATTCATACTATACCCACTTAAATTATAACACATCGACTTAGGTGACATTAGAAATAAAGAAGTTGTTAAGAAAATGAGTATAATTAAACTTAGGTGAGTCCATGTATTGTTATTTAAGTGGGTGTAGTGACTAGAAATTTATCCCCTTCTATAAAAATCCTTGAATTTCAAGAAGGTAAACAATCTGGTCCAGAACCCACCAGATGTTACCGGTGCTTGTTGCTCGAGAGGATCCATAAAGTTTGCTTTTTCACCTAATTCTTCAAATGAATCCACTAGGTTTTGAAGCCTTGCCACAAATTCAATCAGAAGCGATGTAAAAGTCGTTAGAGATAGTGCACTAGCACTTTCAAAAGTTTTTGATTCTTGCTCTTTTGCCACAGCATCCTCTTTATGGTAAATAGGATTAGGCCAAGATATCTGTTTCCTAAACATGTTTTCAGAGGAAACAGCTGCAGGCAAAGCAGGGTTATATTCTGGAATTAAGTTTTCATCCCAACTTTTTGGAACATTAACTGATCTGAGATCAAGTACAGCTTCACTAAGAGACTTATACTCGAGAAATTTTCTTTCCTCATCTTGAGGATCACCTTCCTCCTCTCTTGGCCGGTTTCCAATTTCCCAGCTCTCCGAATTTACAAGAAGGTATGATTTTTTATCAATCTTCAGTTGCAATTGTTCTGCTGCCTCGTGTACTTCGTACAACAAGTCTCCTCGATCGAGTTTCTCCATCTTTTTAACTTTGTTTCCAAGTTCACGTAACACTTTTGCCCCTTCAGAACCTACCCTCAGAAGCTCACTACGAAAAACATATCTCTTCTCAGCTGGGGCCTATGTATCGCAAAGGAAATTTAGACATACACATATAAATAACTCAGAAAAAAAAAATAGATAACCAACATCTTTTAAAATTAAAAAAAAAAAAAAGAAATTGCTGTCGAGGCAGAGACAAGTTATATTTACAAATCTTTTGTTTACAAACTTTTACACTATTACTCTGATAAAACTTTAATCATGCAACTCACTTTTTTTTTTTGAAAAATAACTATAAAAGATAAGCAACATTTGCAAAAAAAATTTGTAAATATATATATATCTGTATAGGTAAGCTAAAAATATATCTGACAAAGAAACTAACATAACATTATTAACATATGAGTTGTATTCTACGTTTGATGTATTTTTAAAAATAAAATAGAACAGAATATATTTTTAATTTGGTCTCTATATGAAAAAATGAAGTAGAGCGACTAAACTTAAAATGAGTGTCAAGTATTGAGATCAGAAATATTATATTTTTTTGTCTCTATACTTAAGTTATTTTCAATTTGGTCCCTAAATTTTGAAAGTTGATTTTCTCATGTGTTAGATTAGGATAAAGAGTGACAAAATATTAAGATAGGAAGTGACAAAATCATCACAATTGATTTGTCCATAAATGATTAAAATTATTTCACATGACATGATCATATCAATAACACATTAGTGATCAAAATTGTATTTACCATAATGACAATTGAAAAAAAATGATAGTAAATTTTAGGGTTTTTTTCAACTCCATATCAATCTCATAATGACAAATTGATGACAAAAATGACATAAAAATTGATAGTACAGACATATAAGTAGAGGTATAAACGGCTCGGATTAGATTAGGCTTTGGTTTTAATCGACTAAGCACTATGTAATATCATATCACCACTTAATATAAGCCACTTCGTAAAATACAAAAAGAAAAGTGAATTCAGAAGACTACCCATCATAACGAAAAACAAAATTTAAGAGACTAACAACCATTATAGAAAGTTTCCAGAGGAGGAATACCTGGATTTCAGAAAGTATGCATCCATGCATAGCCATGACCATAAATGCACAATGCCTTAGAGCCCCACTCACTTTCACATAATTCTTCCATGGATATTTGAGCCTTTTGTAATGACCATGAGGTGGTTCCCAGACAGCAAACCCCATCTTCAATCACCAATACGCGACAATGAGTCATAAAGATAATAAACAAATATTCATGAAACAGAAATAAATCTGAACTAGACAGTACCAATGAATCCTCTTTGCTTGTAGATTCAACAGCCGATCTGTATCCACTGTAAACTGGATCGTCAGAAGCTTGGTAAGTAAGAATTTTAGATGGCACCTTCTTATATTCAACACAATTAAGGTAGTTATTGACAACACCTGAAAAGAAACTCAACACAGTTATTCAATTCAACCCATGAAATAGGATATAGAAGCAGCAAACTGAATGGTAGTTACTACAAATCAAATGTACCTTCCAAAGATGTTGCAACCCCCATGAAATTTTTTATCACAAGATTATGCAGATCCTCACCAGCCCATATTGGATTTATACAGATATTTACTCCCAAAGAAACAGCAGCACCAAGTGCAATGAGCAAAAATCTTTTTATAGCAGTATCAGCAAATTCCCCTGTTCGATACCCAGATACTGTAACGAAGCAATAAGTGATCAAGAACACACGGAACCCATATTCATAAGGCTGCAAAGTCGGGTATTGTTTTGCATAGGTGGCACAAAATCCTATCAATGAAAACCAAGCATAAACCAGAAACACAGGCTTAGGTATAATAAATAATAAATTTTCATCAACAAGACATGAAAGGAAAGTGATTGGGTAAGTGGTAACAAAACCTGCAATGAAGATGCTAATAATAATTATAAGTTCTTCCCATTCTCCAGCCAAAGCTGATAACTTTGCTGTTCCCAGAGCAAGTCCTCCAGCTGAAAAGGTCCCCAATCCTCTGTTAAACCCCTTGCTGAGAGTTGCCCCTGCATCAGTGCATTGTATTTGATCATAATTTTGTAAAGAAATTTGGGATACCACATCGTCTAGACATAAGTGATGATCATATAAAGTGCAAAAGACCCATAAACCTAAGGCCTTAAGGTTTTGGGTTGAGATGTGGCGTCAGCCTATTTATTTGTGATTTATCAGTTGGCTCATGGACCTATCTTGGGAGTGCCCAAGACCTTATAAACTCCATGCTCATACAATCAATGCAGGATTACATATCTCAACATGCCCCTCACACGAGAGCCCACTATCTCAACATGCCCCTCACACGAGAGCCCACTAGGCTTGAAGGGTGGATAACTTACAAGCTAGCACAAAGGGTGGATGGGAATGTCCAAGACCTTATAAACTCCACATTAGTTGCCCATACAACCAATGTGAGACTATATATCTCAACAAGCCCCCTCACACGAGAGCCCAACCTACCTGTGCTAAAAAAGTCCACAAGAGAAAGAGGGGGACGGCGAGCCTGATACCATGTCAAAGAAAGATACCACCACCCCAAAAGCTAGCTCAAATACCTGGGAAGAAGGTCTTATAAACTCCACATTAGTTATTCATTCAACCAATGTGTGACTATATATCTCAACAAATTTATTATGAATTCAAGTGACAGATAGAATACATACCTATGCCCGCGTTGACCCAAGAAAAATATTTCTGATGAAACGATGTATATAGGATGAAAATAACCGATTTTGAAAAAGGAACAGAGGCTATTTATTTCATGTTGAAGACAAGGACTTATAGGAAGACAAATATATTTTACCAAAAAAAAGGAAGACAAATATAACCATGCCCGCATGCAACTATCGTACTCATTCATTAAATAGAGATACACAATAGTACCAATTTCGATTCAAGTACAGGACCAATATCTTTTATATAAAAAAAAAATTGTAAGATCTTAATCATAAAAAAAAGACATTTATTGTATCACGGAAGCTAAAGGGAGTCAATGAATAGAAGTACCCCACACTCCAATCCATATCAAAAAGAAAATAAATAAAAAAAGGTTGTTTTTAAATTAGTTTGCTTCATATATACGTACCTATACTAAATTCAAAGACGACGACCACAGTTATAATAGCCCAGACGGAGTAGCTGCTCACATATCCTTGAAGGGTTCTTTGAGGAAAATCAAAAGGGAAATAAGTGTCAAAGCAAGACCCATTTTTGCAGAGAAGATAATCTTCCTTGGGTCAGAGCGACCCATCTCCCAAGCCTTCCCTGCAACGTGCTGCACCTTCTTCCACCACTTAACCGTCTTCGGTTGCTCTTCCTCGGCCATGGCAATCCCTATATGGGAATAGCCATCACCCTTCATGGAGAGAAGCCTCTCCTTCTTCTCCATGAAACTGTGACGGAAGGACCCTGATTTGGCCAGTTTCGGTGCCATTTTTTTTGTTTTAGGATGCTTATTTGGTTTTGGATTTTAATGGAAAGATATTATTAAACACTTCACGGTTAACAAATGAAGAGTGTATGTGTATGGGTGTGTGGTAGTTAAAGGTAGGTAACTTTTTTGAGCAAGATACAGATGAATGTATCCGTATAAAAGCTAGCAATTATGTTATAATTTTACGACAAAACAATAACAACTCACAACATGACATCACACTGACAAAGAAGTGAACCATAATACCCGTCATCTTCATCTTTTAGAACTCGACACGTGGATCAGCAGACATTCTCGTTAAAATTGCATTCATATTATGGTTTTATGTTTATTATGTCACATGAAAAGTGATTATGTAATGTTAAGAGATTCGTTTTGCGTGTCATATTTTTTTTCTTTTTTTTGTTTAAAAATGTGTGGGCCCCACAAAATATTATGTGTATAGAAATATATATTATATTATAGGATAAAAAGAAAACCCTTCGTATTATCATCTATTGCTATTGGGTTTCCCCTATTTTTTTCTTTTTCTTTTCTAATAGGTCGAAATATATATTTTAGATATGAAATTAATATTTATGCCACATAAAATAAAAATATCATCTTTCAATTCAAAAATGATATTACTTTAAAATTTGGATACAAATTTTAAAAACCATAATTTGTATGAAATTCAAAAACATATCATTTTAAATATAAAGGGGAAGGATATTAACCTCTATTAACATATTAACCTAAAACACTAGTCTACAAATCTTTTCTCTTATATGGCCTTTACTTATTCTATTCTCAACTAATTTGAAACTTTTCCACTTATATGTGAATTTCCAATATTTTTCCTTTAAGTATAGATCTTTACATGAGTATGCTCCCACTCAACATATTATATGGTCTCTATTAATTAATCTACTTTTAATTAATATGAGATTTTATTTTTTACATTTGAATTCTCAATGTTTTGAGTAAAAATTAGTATAAAACGGTTAACCCAAAAAAAATATATAAAGTATTAATTCAACTCAAAAACTTAACTTGAGAAATGAAGGCCATATATATTAATGGTTTTTATATTAATTCTCTCTAATACATTTTTTCACGCAAAAGCCTTTTAGAATTGAAGTATAGATATTGCATGTGCCCATATTTTTTATTCTACCTTGTGCTAATTTAATTCCATTAGAAAGTGGAAGCGGTAAGGAAGGGCTTATGGCCCTAATGTCATATAAAGAACGATTTCAACCTAAAAAGTTAAATTTAAAAGTGGACACTCATTAATAATTTATATATATATATATATATATATATATATATATATATATATTTTAAAAAAATTATTTATTTATTTTTAGATATTCCAATCGGTTCGTTATCTCGCAACTAGTCCAATTCGAGGCAAATTCAGGGATTAAGGCTTTAAACTGCTCTCAAAAATAATACTAGGAAGGATCGAACAAATGCTCTCACCTCATCTGCTCAGTTTTCTGAGATCAACTGAGTTACTATCTTTTAGTAAAACTATCTTTTTTATTAACTTCCCTCTAATGTGCTTTTGAGATCAAACTAATATTGATTTCAAAAACAAAGATAACTTTTTCTGGCAAAATCACGTTAATAACACAGTCACTAGCTACTTGGTTGTTGGGTGGGTTTCATACTTTGAGGTAAGGGTGTCTTCCTCTGAATGTGCGTGAGAAGGTCACTCAGTGACCTACGTTAGTGGGCCACAAAACACACAATATATGTAGTTACACTTATGGGTCTCCAGGGTTTAAGGTTTGTCAAATTATTTTCAGGTAGGTGAATTAAAAAATATGATGTCTAAGTTTTAAACAAGTATTTCGCTTTATTAATTTTCATAAACATTATTTTTTCAGATTTTACCTAATTTCTATTCGATGATGAAGGATGGGTATATTTTTTTTCCTCATAACATGAAGATAGAAGTTATGTTACAAACATTAATTTTCAGTCTCACTTCTTTTTCTCATCATTTTAATTTTTCAAAAAATTATTTGTCAAAGAAATGAATATTAATCAAACATAATTTTAAATGTCCAAACTAGTATTTCTAGATATTCCTGAAAATATAATTATATGCCTTGAAAAAATTATCTTCTATGAATATTAATATACGGAGTAAATTATGGAATATTTTTTATTTGTTTTTTATTAATTTTATAATATATATTGGGGCAAGATATACTTACCACAAATATAAAGATTTGTTGTGTTACCGCTAATAATGCAAGTGCTAACAATTTTAAATTTTCATATTTGGTTCGGAGTATGAATGAGTGGAAGAGTAGTATTTTATTTTATGAAGAGTTCATGCATATCTGATATGCGTCCGGCATATGATACTTTGTAAGTTAAAAGAAGCGAGGAATTAATAATAAATGTGTGAAAATAATTCATAAATGCAAGAAATATTGATTATTCTTTCTCAATCATTCTCTCACTCAATTCATGCATTTTAATAGCAGTAAACATCAAAAATGAAGTGAAGGAGAGAAGTTGAAGTTGCTGAGTCTGGCGCAAAACAACATTTGGACCGACACTTTCTGTTTCTTGGCGCAATTTGCGCGGTGAGTGGCGCAATTTGCATGAGGGTGGCGCCATTTGCGCGGAGTCTGACGCAGGCAGTTTCGGCTATGTTTTCCCGTGTAATTTGTGCGGCTGTTGGCGCAAATTGCGTGGGTGATAATTATTTTTTTTAAATTGATGCGGATTAAACAAAAAGAGGGCCCAATTGGAGGGCAATTGAAAGTAGGTCTTCCCAAAACCTAATAAAAGGATTAGAAACAGAGGGAGGAGGGACTTTTGACAACAAGACAACAAAGAGGGTAAGAATTCTTGGGAGCTTCTTGGAGTTTTAGAGATTCGAAGATCAAGACTGAAGATCCTCGTCTCTTTTCTCTTCTTTAGGTTCTGAAATCTATTTTTCTTTTATGTTTATTAGTCACACGTGAATATGTCTGGCTAGTTTCTATTATTGTGGTAAGGGTCACAACCCTTGATGTGAACCACTAATAGTTTGGTTAATTTTATGTTTATTTATTTAAATTGAATTTATCTTGCTTTATTCTTCATCTCATAGTTCTTCTAGAACCGATCAATTTAGTAGGATTGTGAGGGTTAGGGTTTTCAACAGGGATGATATTGGGATTTTAATACCTGACAAAAGGTAAGATAACTATTCATGTACTCTTTAGGGATAGGCTACATGAATAGCAAACGTTAAAAATTCATTGATTCTAAGGTTTAACTTGAAAGGGGACTTCTAAGGGATTAGGATTCTAATAGAGTTAATAAGGTTAAAGTCACTAAAGAATTAGGGTTTAACTAATCATATAAAAGATGATGAATCGTTTAATCAATTGAATAAGTAAACGTAAATGTAATCCAAGTTGCAAGGTGAGGATCATAAAGGTGTTGGCGTCTCTTTACCGCAATATTTTCTCAACCTTTATTCCGTGTTCTTGAATTCTAAAAGAATCTTGAATCATTTACATTTTCTTGAATTGTTCTCATTCATTTCTCAAACCACAATTGTTCTTAAATCATTTTTATTGATCCAACAAGAGAGAAATAATTATAGTAACTTCGGTGCCTCAATCCTCGTGGAGACGATACTCTACTCATCATTTTATTACTTGGAACGATTTGTACACTTGCCGAGTACGTAATAATATGATTTGTTGTGATCACATTTTGAACACTAATGGAATTATTGGTTGAAGAAAATAGGCTGTTCCATTATTAGGATAAGAGTTACTCGTAAGCATGTAAAGTCATCCCAAGTTAAATTAAGTATTATTTTTTTTTAAAGTAACTGGAGCTATGTCTAGTTGTCAAGTCACTGGAGAAAGATGCTGCAGCGGGTCGGGTTGTGAACCTTAGCGAGGTTGTAGAGAACCTTGTAGAGGATATGGTGTATAAGATGATGCTGGGTCGCACTAAATATGATCAATTTGACTTGAAGATGTTAGTTCAAAAAGCAAGCAAATTGGTCGGAGCTTTCAATATTGCGGATTATGTACCTTGGCTTGGCGTATTCGATCTTCAGGTATATAATTAATTTGTATCAGCAAAAGTATAATTTTATTTTATTTTATTACTAATTAACGTAATTTAACTCTTTTTGCCAGGGAATAACACGGAACCTCAAGGAAACAAGTAAAGCAATTGATGAGGTGCTGGAGAAGGTAATAAAAGAGCATGAACTTGATGCTAATGTAGACAAAAGGCATCGTAGGGACTTCGTTGACATACTACTCTCAAAGATGCACCAACCCATGGATCCCCAGAGCGAACAGAGCCATGTCATAATTAATAGAACTAACATCAAGGCTATTCTACTAGATATGATTGTGGGGGCAATTGAAACCTCTGCTACCGTGATTGAATGGGCTTTTTCAGAACTTTTGAGGCATCCAAGGGTGATGAAGGTCCTTCAAGATGAGATAGAGCATCAAGTTGGAATTGGGAAAATGGTGGAAGAGACGGATTTGATGACGTTGAGTTACTTGGATATGGTGGTGAATGAGACCTTAAGATTGTATCCTGTTGCACCATTATTGGTCCCTCGTGAATCCAGAGAGAGCATTACTATTGGTGATTATTATATAAAGAAAAAGTCACGAATCATAATAAATGCGTGGACCATAGGGAGAGATCCGAAGATATGGTCAGATAATGCTGAAACATTTTATCCGGAGAGATTTATGAAAAAGAAAATAGAACATCAAGGACAAAACTTTCAATTTGTTCCATTTGGTTCTGGTCGTAGAGGTTGTCCTGGGATGCAACTTGGTTTGATTACAGTTAAACTGGTCATGGCTCAATTGGTGCATTGCTTTAATTGGGAACTTCCATGTAATGTTACTCCTGATAACTTAAATATGGAGGAGAAATTTGGGCTCGCAATACCAAGAGCTCAACAGTTGCAGGCAATACCTAGTTATCGTTTAGCTAGTGATGCTAAGCATGCATGATTGAATAGGTCAAAAGAAGACAATTTGATGTTTGTATACAATAAGTTCATGAATATTTCTCGTGGTTATGCTATACATGAGCAGGTCTAAGAAGGCCAAATGATGTTTGTATACAGTAGTAAGTTAATAAATATTTTAGTAATATGTGTAGAAGAAGGTTTAATTTTCCTTTTATATAACTTTAATAGCCAATTATATATATTTATGCGGTGCATTGAATTTCACTTTACCTTTGCGCTTTTCTTTTTCCTAATGTGGGAAATTTCAATGTGCACTCTCCTCTGTTAATGTTTTCTCTTCAGTTGGATAGTAAGCTTTAAAGAAAGGTAAAGAGATAGAAGCGTGTGGGGTGGAAAATGACACGAACATGGAGCGCATGAGTTGGAGACGGTGCCGAATCAGCAAACGGGTCATAGTCTCCCACCAAATAGAGAAAGTCATATATTCCAATTTCGCCAAAATTGGTCTAGTTTTGAAAACAATATCCTGCTTTTTGACATTTGTGGTCAAAAAATGACGCTACCAACTTAATTAGGCAAAAGCACCCATCTAAGAATATTTATACAAAGATACACTTAGTTAAAGCTAATTAGACATAAAAATATTAATATACAAATATATTTAATAATTAGACATCTATACTAAGGTTTTATAATTAACATATAAAATAATTTACAATAATTAATGATTAATTCATTAATTACGTTTCTAACCTAAGCTTTTACAAATTTCAATTATTAATCAATTAAAAACTAATTATAATTATTATTTAATTATTTCACTAATTATAATTTTTTATTATTTATTTCACTAATTAAATATATATCCTAAAATTTTATAAATAATATATACAAAACAAAATAACAAAAAGTTAAAAAAACCGATTTAGATGAGAGACTTTAGAGAGAAGTAGAGAAAAATGCTTTAGAGAGAGAACAAAAATTTCAGATGCAATGGAACAAATGAGAACTAGTGGCATCAAAAATTTTGTTGCAATAGTGCCCTCTCGCCAAGTGACCGCACTCAAGGGTGGGAAATTTTTACACTATTACTGTCTTGCCCACTTCTCCATACATCTCTCCAATATGAATTAGACATCCATGCTGATTGATGATATGGAAAAAAAGAAAGAAAATATATTAAAAACAAGTGTTTAATTTTCAATGGCAGTAATACATACTACTGCTCTACCAAAGATGAGCTCTCAAGGATGTGGCATGGGAGATGGTCCCGCCCCACAAATAAATAAAAAAAAGGAGGGATATAGGAGAAAAAAAGAAAAAGGGTAGAAATGGAAAAAAAATTCAATACCACTAAATAAATGGTGGATTTAGAGCATGTAAAATTTTCTCGTGGCACTTAGGCCGGTTACGTCAAATTTGGTGGCGGGATTAATCACGTCAAGTTGTCATTGATTGCCTTACTTTGGTTAAGGTTTAAACATTTCGAATGTGCTTTAACTAAGTGTATCTTTGCATAAATCTTCTTAGATGGGTGCTTTTGTCACTTAATTACAAATCAATTAAGTTGGAACACGTGAGGAGTAGAGGATTAAAGTATTATGGGAAAAATGTATATCATTTTAAAGGATGTAAAATTATATTATTTTAAATGAAAGAAAGAGATAGATAAAAGTAGAGAGAGAAATGACAAAAAATATAAAAATATGAGTCTCATTTTTTTGTGAGGATAAAATAACATAAATTATGTCATTTAAAAGGATAAATATTTTTTCCAATTCTTATATGGTAATACTTGGTAGTAAGGTAAAAAGCTGATCCCTGGTAAATATGGTGGCTCCACGGTAACTCAAACATGTTAGTTATCAGACCTTAATAATTTGTTTATTAAAGGTATGAATATTCTCATGGCTGAAATTTCGTTGTGTCGACTTTTTTTTATTGACATTAAATAAATAGGTCCAATTAAAATTTATAAGATAGAAATAAAGACAAAAAAAATTATTCGATCTAATCCTATAAAGATTTAAGATAAGATAATTCATTTGTTTTTATTAATGCTGCAATGAGTTAGTATAATAATTGTCAGGCCTATTTTTTTATTTTATTTTTTTGCGTACAAAATGAGGGCTAAAGCCCAAATAATTGTAAGGCCTATTGAGTATTCATTGAATGTGGTGTACGTCAATATCTAAATAATGGAAAATCACATGGTTGAGAGACGATGAAATCATTAATAACATTATTTACAAATAACCTAATGTGTGTGTTTTGTAGATCTTAATATCATAATAAAAAGAACTTTGAACCAGATCATATACTTGATACCTTGGCAGTAATGGCCTCTAACACTTACACAATATCTTACAATGTAATATGGCATTAATACAAAATATGCCTCCTAAATCTCTAATTAACGTTGAACCAAAACAGTTATTGAAGTTAGGTCAAGTAAAAATCACCTAATATGTGACTAAAAATAGGATGCAAGTAATAGTGGTTTAAACACCTCGCGTAGAATATCTCATTTAATCAGATGATGGAGTCATCACGCTTTCGTATCCATCTACCTTAGATCCATTTCTGTTGTTATTTTTTTATTTTCTCCCATGTGCTTATAAAATATGCATATGTCGGCACATGCTGCAGCGATAGTAAACTCCATTATTTATTAAGATTAAACTGTCATCAAGATTTGGGATTGAAATTCATTGTTTTCACAATACTTTATTCTTTCCTTTTAACCAAATGTTTACTATTTCGGCATAATTTACTTTTTATTTTAAACTTTTTCTAACGTTCATATTAAATTGCTTTTAACTTAAAAAATCCAAATTGGCTCTAAATTCATATATTATATTTTAATAAATCTTACTTATTATATCTTATTTATTTTTAATTTTAGAATATATATCTTTTTCGTTAAAATATTAATAGTTATATTAGTTTTTATTTTAAAATATTTCATTCACATTTTAAAACATTAATTCAAGAACGCAAATTTCATTCACAGAATTTTACTCCACTTGAGATCTAATATTTTCTATACTAATTCCAGACTTTTTTACTAAAGTAAATATTTTATTAAAAGTTTTAGAAAATACAAATGTTTCAAATTTTGTTTCAACTTCTAGAAACAAAGAGGTGGCCGTTGTTTATATATATATATATATATATATATATATATATATATATATATATATATATATATTAT
>JAVKPL010008069.1:0-32433 GCA_032173675.1 Gastrolobium villosum | reverse complement strand
GGAAATAGATGAATAAAATAAATGCAAAAGAAATTGATTTTGTGAAGTTTTACGACGAAAAATGGATTCCGTCGTCGGAAAATGAATCCGTCGAAAATGGATGAATAAAATAACTGCAAAAGAAATTGATTTTGTGATTTTTTCGACGGAAAATAGATTATGTCGAAGATTTTTGATGGAAAATGAATTCCGTTGAAAATGGATGAATAAAATAAATGCAAAAGAAATTGATTTTATGAAGTTTTTCGACGAAAAATGGATTCCGTTAAAGATTTTTGACGAAAAATGTATTTTGTCGAAAACGGATGAATAAAATAAATGCTAAAGAAATTGATTTTGTGAAGTTTTTTGACGGAAACTGAATTCCGTCGAAAATGGATGAATAAAATAAATGCAAAAGAAATTGATTTTATGAAGTTTTTCGATGAAAAATGGATTCCGTCGAAGATTTTTCACGGAAAATGAATTCAGTTGTAAATGGATGAATAAAATAAATGCAAAAGAAATTGATTTTATTAATTTTTCGACGAAAAATGGATTCCGTTGAAGATTTTGGACGAAAAATGTATTCCATCGAAAACGGATGAATAAGATAAATGCAAAAGAAATTGATTTTGTGAAGTTTTTCGATGGAAAATGGATTCCGAAGAAGATTTTTGACGGAAAATGGATTCCGTCGAAGATTTTTGACGGAAAATGAATTCCGTCGAAAATGGATGAATAAAATAAATGCAAAAGAAATTGATTTTGAGAAGTTTTTCGACGAAAAATGGATTCCGTCGAAGATTTTTGTCGGAAAATGAATTCTGTCGAAAATGGATGAATAAAATAAATGCAAAAGAAATTGATTTTGTGAAGTTTTTGGACGGAAAATGGATTCCGTAGAAGATTTTTGATGGAAAATGGATTTCGTCGAAGATTTTTGACGAAAAATGAATTCCATCGAAAACGGATGAATAAAATAAATGCAAAAGAAATTGAATTTGTGAAGATTTTTTACGGAAAATGAATTCCGTCGAAAATGGATGAATAAAATAAATGCAAAAGAAATTGATTTTATGAAGTTTTTGGACGAAAAATGGATTCCGTTGAAGATTTTTGACGTAAAATGTATTCCGTCGAAAACGGATGAATAAAAATAAATGCAAAAGAAATTGAATTTGTGAAGATTTTTGACGGAAAATGAATTCCGTCGAAAATGGATGAATAAAATAAATGCAAAAGAAATTGATTTTCTGAAGTTTTTCGACGGAAAATGGATTCCGTAGAAGATTTTGGACGGAAAATGAATTCCGTCGAAAATGGATGAATAAAATAAATGCAAAATAAATTGTTTTTATGAAGTTTTTCGATGTAAAATGGATTCCGTCGAAGATTTTTGAAGAAAAATGTATTCCGTCGAAAATGGATGAATCATACAAATGCATAAGAAATTGATTTTGTGAAGTTTTTCGACGGAAAAAGAATTTCGTCGAAAACGGATTAATAAAATAAATGCAAAAGAAATTGATTTTGAGAAGTTTTTCGACGGAAAATGGATTCCGTCGAAGATTTTTGACGGAAAACGAATTCCGTCGAAAATGGATGAATAAAATAAATGCAAAAGAAATTGATTTTGTGAAGTTTTTCGACGGAAAATGGATTCCGTCGAAGATTTTTGACGAAAAATGAATTCCTTCGAAAATGGATGAATAAAATAAATGCAAAAGAAATTGATTTTGTGAATTTTTTCGACGGAAAATAGATTCCGTCGAAGATTTTAGACGGAAAATGAATTCCGTCGAAAATGGATGAATAAAATAAATGCAAAAGAAATTGATTTTATGAAGTTTTTCGACGAAAAATGGATTCCGTCGAAGATTTTTGACGAAAAATGTATTCCGTCGAAAACGGATTAATAAAATACATGAAAAAGAAATTGATTTTGTGAAGATTTTTGACGGAAAAGGAATTCCGTCGAAAACAGATGAGTAAAATAAATGCAAAAGAAATTTATTTTGTGAAGTTTATCGACGGAAAATGGATTCCGTCGAAGATTATGGACGGAAAATGATTTTTGTCGAAAATGGATGAATAAAATAAATGCAAAAGAAATTGATTTTGGAAGATTTTTGACGGAAAATGAATTCCGTCGAAAATGGATGAATAAAATAAATGCAAAAGAAATTGATTTTTTGAAGTTTTTCGACGGAAAATGGATTCCGTCGAAGATTTTTGACGGAAAATGAATTCCTTTGAAAATGGATGAATAAAATAAATGCAAAACAAATTGATTTTTTGAATTTTTTAGACGGAAAATAGATTCCTTCGAAGATTTTTGGCGGAAAATGAATTTCGTCGAAAATGAATGAATAAAATAAATTCAAAAGAAATTGATTTTATGAAGTTTATCGACGAAAAATGGATTCCGTCGAAGATTTTTGACGAAAAATGTATTCCGTCGAAAACGGATTAATAAAATAAATGAAAAAGAAATTGATTTTGTGAAGATTTTTGACGGAAAATGAATTCCGTCGAAAACAGATGAGTAAAATAAATGCAAAGGAAATTGATTTTGTGAGTTTTTCGACGGAAAATGGATTCCGTCGAAGATTTTTGACGGAAAATGTGTTCCGTCGAGAATGGATGAATTAAATTAATGCAAAAAAAATTTATTTTGTAAGTTTTTCCACGGAAAATGAATTCCGTCGAAAATGGATGAATAAAATAAATGCAAAAGAAATTGATATTGTGAAATTTTTCGATGGAAAACAGATTCCGTCGAAAATGGATGAATAAAATAAATGCAAAAGAAATTGATTTTATGAAGTTTTTCGACGAAAAATGGATTCCGTCGAAGATTTTTGACGGAAAATGAATTCCGTTGAAAATGGATGAATAAAATAAATGCAAAAGAAATTGATTTTATTAATTTTTCGACGAAAAATGGATTCCGTTGAAGATTTTTGAAGAAAAATGTATTCCGTCGAAAACGGATGAATAAAATAAATGCAAAAGAAATTGATTTTGAGAAGTTTTTCGACGGAAAATGGATTCCGTAGAAGATTTTTAACGGAAAATGGATTCCGTCTAAGATTTTTGACGGAAAATGAATTCCCTCGAAAACGGATGAATAAAATAAATACAAAATAAATTGATTTTGTGAAGTTTTTCGACGGAAAATGGATTCCGTCGAAGATTTTTGACGGAAAATAAATTCCGTCGAAAATAGATGAATAAAATAAATGCAAAAGAAATTGATTTTGTGAAGTTTTTCGACGAAAAATGGATTCCGTCGAAAATTTTTGGATGAATAAAATAAATGCAAAAGAAATTGATTTTGTGAAGTGTTTCGACGGAAAAAGAATTTCGTCGAAAATGGATTAATAAAATAAATGCAAAGGAAATTGATTTTGTGAGTTTTTCGACGGAAAATGGATTCCGTCGAAGATTTTTGACGGAAAATGTGTTCCGTCGAAAATGGATGAATTAAATTAATGCAAAAGAAATTTATTTTGTAAGTTTTTCGACGGAAAATTCCGTCGAAGATGAATTCCGTCGAAAATGGATGAATAAAATAAATGCAAAAGAAATTGATATTGTGAAATTTTTCGATGGAAAACAGATTCCGTCGAAAATGGATGAATAAAATAAATGCAAAAGAAATTGATTTTAAGAAGTTTTTCGACGAAAAATGGATTCCGTCGAAGATTTTTGACGGAAAATGAATTCCGTTGAAAATGGATGAATAAAATAAATGCAAAAGAAATTGATTTTATTAATTTTTCGACGAAAAATGGATTCCGTTGAAGATTTTTGAAGAAAAATGTATTCCGTCGAAAACGAATGAATAAAATAAATGCAAAAGAAATTGATTTTGAGAAGTTTTTCGACGGAAAATGGATTCCGTAGAAGATTTTTAACGGAAAATGGATTCCGTCGAAGATTTTTGACGGAAAATGAATTCCCTCGAAAACGGATGAATAAAATAAATGCAAAATAAATTGATTTTGTGAAGTTTTTCGACGGAAAATGGATTCCGTCGAAGATTTTTGACGGAAAATGAATTCCGTCGAAAATGATGAATAAAATAAATGCAAAAGAAATTGATTTTGTGAAGTTTTTCGACGGAAAATGGATTCCGTCGAAATTTTTGACGGAAAAAGAATTCCGTCGAAAATGGATGAATAAAATAAATGCAAAAGAAATTGATTTTGTGAAGTTTTTAGACGAAAAATGGATTCCGGTTAAGATTTTTGACGAAAAATGTATTCCGTCGAAAACGGATGAATAAAATAAATGCAAAAGAAATTGATTTTGTGAAGGTTTTCGATGGAAAATGGATTCCGTCGAAGATTTTTGACAGAAAATGAATTCCGTCGAAAATGGATGAATAAAATAAATGCAAAAGAAATTGATTTTATGAAGTTTTTCGACGAAAAATGGATTCCGTCGAAGATTTTTGACGAAAAATGTATTCCGTCGAAAACGGATGAATAAAATAAATGCAAAAGAAATTGATTTTGTGAAGTGTTTCGACGGAAAAAGAATTTCGTCGAAAACAGATTAATAAAATAAATGCAAAAGAAATTGATTTTGTGAGTTTTTCGATGGAAAATGGATTCCGTCGAAGATTTTTGACGGAAAATGTGTTCCGTCGAAAATGGATGAATTAAATTAATGCAAAAGAAATTTATTTTGTAAGTTTTTCGACTGAAAATGAATTCCGTCGAAAATGGATGAATAAAATAAATGCAAAAGAAATTGATATTGTGAAATTTTTCGATGGAAAACAGATTCCGTCGAAAATGGATGAATAAAATAAATGTAAAAGAAATTGATTTTATGAAGTTTTTCGACGAAAAAAGGATTCCGTCGAAGATTTTTGACGGAAAATAAATTCTGTTGAAAATGGATGAATAAAATAAATGCAAAAGAAATTGATTTTATTAATTTTTTCACGAAAAATGGATTCCGTCGAAAATTGATCTGTCGAATAAAATAAATGCAAAAGAAATTGATTTTGAGAAGTTTTTCCACGGAAAATGGATTCCGTAGAAGTTTTTTGACGGAAAATGGATTCCGTCGAAGATTTTTGACGGAAAATGAATTCCCTCGAAAACGGATGAATAAAATAAATACAAAATAAATTGATTTTGTGAAGTTTTTCGATGGAAAATGGATTCCGTCGAAGATTTTTGACGGAAAATGAATTCCGTCGAAAATGGATGAATAAAATAAATGCTAAAGAAATTGATTTTGTGAAGTTTTTCGACGGAAAATGGATTCCGTTGAAGATTTTGGACGAAAAATGAATTCCGTCGAAAATAGATGAATAAAATAAATGCAAAAGAAATTGATTTTATGAAGTTTTTCGACGGAAAAAGAATTTCGTCGAAAACGGATTAATAAAATAAATGCAAAAGAAATTGATTTTGTGAAGTTTTTCGATGGAAAATGGATTCCGTCGAAGATTTTTGACGGAAAATGTGTTCTGTCGAGAATGGATGAATTAAATTAATGCAAAAAAAATTTACTTTGTAAGTTTTTACACGGAAAATGAATTCCGTCGAAAATGGATGAATAAAATAAATGCAAAAGAAATTGATATTGTGAAATTTTTCGATGGAAAACAGATTCCGTCGAAAATGGATGAATAAAATAAATGCAAAAGAAATTGATTTTATGATGTTTTTCGACGAAAAATGGATTCCGTCGAAGATTTTTGACGGAAAATGAATTCCGTTGAAAATGGATGAATAAAATAAATGCAAAAGAAATTGATTTTGTGAAGTTTTTCGACAGAAAATGGATTCCGTCGAAGATTTTTGACGGAAAATGTATTCCGTCGAAAATGGATGAATAAAATAAAAGCAAAAGAAATTGATTTTGTGAAGTTTTTCGACAGAAAAAGAATTGCGTCGAAAACGGATTAATAAAATAAATGAAAAAGAAATTGATTTTTTGGAGTTTTTCGACGGAAAATGGATTTCGTAGAAGATTTTTGTTGGAAAATGGATTTCGTCGAATATTTTTGACGGAAAATGAATTCCGTGGAAAACGGATGAATAAAATAAATGCAAAAGAAATCGATTTTGTGAAGTTTTTCGACGTAAAACGGATCCCTTCGAAGATTTTTGACGGAAAATGAATTCCGTCAAAAATGGATGAATAAAATAAATGCAAAAGAAATTGATTTTGTGAAGTTTTTCGACGAAAATGGATTTCGTCGAAGATTTTTGACAAAAAGTGTATTCCATCGAAAACGGATGAATAAAATAAATGCAAAAGAAATTGATTTTGTGAAGTTTTTCGATGGAAAACAAATTGCGTCGAAAACGGATGAATAAAATAAATGCAAAAGAAATTGATTTTATGAAGTTTTTCGACGAAAAATGGATTCCGTCGAAGATTTTCGACGGAAAAAGAATTCCTTCGAAAACGGATGAATAAAATAAATGCAAAAGAAATTGATTTTGTGAAGTTTTTCGACGGAAAACAAATTCCGTCAAAACCGGATGAATAAAATAAATGCAAAAGAAATTGATTTTGTGAAGTTTTTCGACGGAAAATGGATTCCGTAGAAGATTTTTGACGGAAAATGAATTCCATCGAAAATGGATGAATAAAATAAATGCAAAAGAAATTGATTTTGTGAAGTTTTTGGACAGAAAACGAATTCCGTCGAAGATTTTTGACGGAAAATGTATTCCGTCGAAAACGGATGAATAAAATAAATGCAAAAGAAATTGATTTTGTGAAGTTTTTCAACGGAAAAAGAATTGCGTCGAAAACGGATTAATAAAATAAATGAAAAAGAAATTGATTTTTTGGAGTTTTTCGATGGAAAATGGATTTCGTAGAAGATTTTTGAAGGAAAATGAATTCCGTCGAAAACGGATGAATAATATAAATGCAAAAGAAATTGATTTTGTGAAGTTTTTCGACGGAAAACGGATTCGGTTGAAGATTTTTGACGGAAAACGAATTCCGTCAAAAATGGATGAATAAAATAAATGCAAAAGAAATTGATTTTGTGAAGTTTTTCGACGGAAAACAAATTCCGTCGAAAACGGATGAATAAAATAAATGCAAAAGAAATTGATTTTTTGAAGTTTTTCGACGAAAAATGGATTCCGTAGAAGATTTTTGACGGAAAATGAATTCCATCGAAAATGGATGAATAAAATAAATGCAAAAGAAATTGATTTTGTGAAGTTTTTCGACAGAAAATGGATTCCGTCGAAGATTTTTGACGGAAAATGTATTCCGTCGAAAACGGATGAATAAAATAAAAGCAAAAGAAATTGATTTTGTGAAGTTTTTCGACAGAAAAAGAATTGAGTCGAAAACGGATTAATAAAATAAATGCAAATGAAATTGATTTTTTGGAGTTTTTCGACGGAAAATGGGTTTCGTAGAAGATTTTTGATGGAAAATGGATTCCGTCGAAGATTTTTGACGGAAAATGAATTCCGTGGAAAACGGATGAATAAAATAAATGCAAAAGAATCGTTTTTGTGAAGTTTTTCGACGGAAAATAGATTCCTTCGAAGATTTTTGACGGAAAAAGAATTCCGTCAAAAATGGATGAATAAAATAAATGCAAAAGAAATTGATTTTACGAAGTTTTTCGACGGAAAATGGATTCCGTCGAAGATTTTTGGCGGAAAATGAATTCCGTCGAAAATGGATGAATAAAATAAATGCAAAAGAAATTGATTTTGTGAAGTTTTTCGACGAAAAATGTATTCCGTCGAAGATTTTTGACGGAAAATGAATTCCGTCGAAAATGGATGAATAAAATAAATGCAAAAGAAATTGATTTTATCAAGTTTTTCGACGCAAAATGTATTCCGTCGAAAACGGATTAATAAAATAAATGTAAAAGAAATTGATTTTGTGAAGATTTTTAACGGAAAATGAATTCCGTCGAAAATGAAGTTTTTCGACGGAAAATGGATTCCGTAGAAGATTTTTGATGGAAAATGGTTTCCGTCGAAGATTTTTGATGGAAAATTAATTCCTTCGAAAACGGATGAATAAAATAAATGCAAAAGAAATTGATTTTGTGAAGTTTTTCGACCGAAAATGGATTCCGTCGAAGATTTTTGACGGAAAATGAATTCCGTCGAAAATGGATGAATAAAATAAATGCAAAAGAAATTGATATTGTGAAATTTTTTGATGGAAAATGGATGAATAAAATAAATGCAAAAGAAATTGATTTTATGAAGTTTTTCGACGGAAAACAAATTCCGTCGAAAACAGATTAATAAAATAAATGCAAAAGAAATTGGTTTTCTGTAGTTTTTCGACGGAAAATGAATTCCGTCGAAAATGGATGAATAAAATAAATGCAAAAGAAATTGATTTTATGAAGTTTTTCGACGGAAAACAAATTCCATCGAAAACGGATTAATAAAATAAATGCAAAAGAAATTGGTTTTGTGAAGTTTATCGACGGAAAATGAATTCCGTCGAAAATGGATGAATAAAATAAATGCAAAATAAATTAATTTTGTGAATTTTTTTTACGTAAAACGGATTCCGTCGAAAATGGATGAATAAAATAAACGCACAAGAAATTGATATTGTGAAATTTTTTGATGGAAAACTGATTCCGTCGAAAATGGATGAATAAAATAAATGCAAAAGAAATTGATTTTACAAAGTTTTTCGACGAAAAATGGATTTCGTCGAAGATTTTTAACGAAAAATGTATTCCGTCGAAAACGGATGAATAAAATAAATGCAAAAGAAATTGATTTTGCGAAGTTTTTCGACCGAAAACAAATTCCGTCGAAAACGGATGAATAAAATAAATGCAAAAAGAAATTGATTTTGTGAAGTTTTTCGACGGAAAATGGATTCCGTCGAAGATTTTTGACAGAAAATGAATTCCGTCGAAAACGGATGAATAAGATAAATGGAAAAGAAATTCATTTTGTGAAGTTTTTTGACGGAAAACGGATTCCATTGAAAATGGATGAATAAAATAAATGCAAAAGAAATTGATTTTGTGTTGTTTTTCGAAGGAAAATGGATTCCGTTGAAGACAGATGAATAAAATAAATGGAAAAGAAATTGATTTTGTGAAGTTTTTCGACGAAAAAAGGAAATCAGTTGAAGATTTTTGACGGAAAACGAATTCCGTCGAAAATGGATGAATAAAATAAATGCAAAAGAAATTAATTTTGTTAAGTTTTTTTGACGGAAAATGGATTCCGTCGAAAATGGATGAATAAAATAAATGCAAAAGAAATTGAATTTATGAATTTTTTCGACGAAAAATGGATTCCGTCGAAGATTTTTTACGCAAAATGTATTCCGTCGAAAACGGATGAAAAAAGTAAATGCAAAAGAAATTGATTTTGTGAAGTTTTTCGACGGAAAATATAACACCTCATATATTTAAATGTGAATTTTTATATTATAATGTGAAATGAAAGTTGGTGGATTAGTGAAAATCCAAGGATTATGGCCAAAATGGGCAAAAAGGGCAAAATGGTAATTTGCCAGCCGTGTATTCTGAGGCTTAAATACTGAGTTAGGGATTTCATACGACAAAAATAATACTGGAAATGGAATCAGAGCAGAAAATTGAGTGAATAGGCAAATTTGGGAAAAATTGATGAATAGTGAATTTTAAGTGTAAAATACTGTGGTGTGAGTGTACCGATAGGTGTGAAATTTTTATCAATATTTTTGGAGAAATAAAAATATGTCATGGACTGGAAAAATATGTAGATTAAGAATTTATGATCGGAATTTTTATCGGTGTTAAAGTTAGATCGCGTGTGGGACCCGTGTGACCGAAGTCACTTGGCCCCCACCTATTTTTCTTCTTTCTTTCCTTCTCTTTTTCTTCTCTCTCGCGCGCACCCCCCGGAAGAAGAACCAAAAACACCCATTCTCTCTTCTCCTTGCCATTTCTTGAATTCTTCACCAAATCGCTTGATTTCGGTGTTGAAATCTATTGTAAACAACCTTCTAGATCCATTGGTAACACTTAGAAACCTTGAATCCATCTCTTGGCTGCGTTTTTTGGCAAAAATCAGATCCGACCCATAGTGTTCTTGGAGTTTCTTGGAGCTTTTGGTCTTCCCTTGGCTTAGTGGAACCTTGGTGGTGAGCATCTATGTAGCACCGATACCGACACGGGACACGTGACACGATACGACACGACACTCCGACACGTTAATTCTAAAAAATGTTAGATTTCGACACGCTAGGACACGTTTTGATATTAAATAATATTTTTAATTTATGTAGTGTATATTATATTTGATATTCAATAATTTAACAGAAAAATGAGTCTAAACTTATATATTTATAAATTTTACAAAGAAACATAAGACTTCACGAATATTTATATTAAACTTAATAAAATACTAATCGTAATCCAACCAATCTAACAGTTGGAACTAAAAATTCAACACAACGCAATCTTTAAACCTTTTTTTGAATTTCTATAACGCTTGTTGGAGTGTCGGGGAGTGTCGGAGTGTCCGAGAGTGTCGGGAAGTGTCGGACACGACACGTCAGGGGTTTTGAAGTGTCGGTGCTTCATAGGTGAGCATACAGTTGATTGTGAGTATATCTGTGGTATTTTTATGGTTGATTTCATAGATCTAGGAATTTATGCTCAAAACCTTTAATTTTAGATGTGTGATGATAGAGAGCCCAAATGGAAAAATGCTATTAGATGAAAAGGCCTTAGAATCATGCTTGTAAGCTAGAAATGCTATGATAATTTTTGGTGAAAAAGATAGGTTTTTAACTTAGGAAAATTTGAGGAATTTTCATGAAAAATGAGTTTTGGTGTAATTTAGATTTGATGATTGTTGTAGGGTGCCTCACACGGATGGGATTGTGAAAAGTTGATTGGGAGCATACGTTTGGAACGGATTGCTCGTATTGAGGTAAACCCTTGGAACTTGGGTTTAATCCCTAGTGTGCTCCACCACACCTAGTGGAAGGTAGTGGTTGGATTATGTGGTTATGACATTGTGTGATTGTGTGCTTGTATGCATATTGCTTGGATTTTGTGAAAATTGTTTGGTCACTGGCCAGTTGACGTGTGGAGTTTGGACATCCGCTGGGTTCATCCTTGTGAGAATGCCAGTCGGGTTTTGCCGTGGGGTCGACTCTGGGAGCGGCACCAGGATGATCCAAACGTGGGACATCCGCCGGATAGGGCTCATGAGGAGTTCCGGTTGGGTTTTGCCATGGAGTCTTCTCAACCATGGGAGAGGCGCCAGGATTGTCTCGGGAGTTATATGATGGAGTCCTTGAACATGAATCCATGCGTGGATTTTCTTGGGTGTCTCCAGTTGGATGGTGATATTGTATTGCTTGCATATTACATGATGTCATATTCATACATTTTAGTGAGCCATGGAGTGGAGAGAGCCTCTAGCTCCATTGGTTTACTGAGATATATCCGTATATCTCACCCCGTGTTTGGGGGACCACATTTCAGGTCACTATGAGCCGGGAGGAGCTTCGGGCAAGAAGCCCGTATAGTGGACATTGGATTGGCATGCGGTGCATTGGGATTGCATGACATTTTGGAGGAGGACTATGGAGTGCACATAGCATGACATTAGTATTTTGAGACTTAGGTCATGAACATATTGCATGATGTTATTGCCATGCTTTTTGTAGTGTTCATGATTGTATACTAAGTCTTATTTATGGTTTATTGTTCATGACATGGATAACTGTATATTTGAGTGAGCATGGGACTTGCCCATTGCCACATTCATTGCCTTTGAGGTCTTGGTGATTCATGTTGTAAAAATGGTCCCTATTTGTATGTAAATGGCCATTACATTGTGGACTTTGTAAATGATGTTTGATTTAAGGAAATTGCATGATGGAAGAGCCTAGAGCCTACATTAGGACATGATTATGTGTTGTGTGGAGTACCAAGGGGTTAGGGATGGATTACACAACCTTTCTTGGGCTTAAAATGCTGTAATCTGTCATTTTTGCTGCATAGTAATCGATTACCCAAGCATGGTAATCGATTACCATGCAACAGGGGACGAAAAATTGGCTACTGTCTTCACTGGTAATCGATTACTGGGCTTTGGTAATCGATTACCCAAAGTTGGTAATCGATTACCAGAACAGAGGATTGAGAAATTTAGCTACTGCCTCATTTTTGACAGGTGGTAATCGATTACCACCCACTGGTAATCGATTACCACAGTGTAAATTTTGAAAATTCAGGTTTTTCTAGACTAAAATAAAGGGGCTTAGCTTGATGGGTAGAACTCCAAATGGTACGTGGTTTGAAACTACGCGTAGATAACGTAAAGGACTACAACTTGGTAAACTGTGAGAGTAAGGTGGTGAGTTTAAATGAATTGAATAAAAAGAATGATTAGTGATGTTAGTAAAATGTATGATTCCGCAAATTGCATTTACAATTATAGTGTGGTTTTAATTGATTACGGAAAAAGTATTGATGTAAGAAAAGGAATGTGACTGAAAGAAAAATTTGCCCATAATTTGATTAACCCAATCACTGTGATTGTAACTGCGCTTAATATCATAATCAATGTTAACAATACCGGTGTACAACGGGCTGTTACATTTTATGGTATCAGAGCAGTTTTGTGAGGGAAACTCTGATTGTGTGTGTTTGTGCCTTGTGTGCCATAGCTATCTGTGAACTATTTATGATTAATGTATATGTGATTCCTCAGTGTGGGTCTGATCAACTCATTCCTTTGTGTTACATGTACAGATATCATGAGTAGGGCGCGTGGTCGCCGTGGGGCACGTGGTGCAGGTCCTTTGCCACCGGATCCGGTCACTGCAGTCCTGAATGCTCTGCAGGCGGAAACGGCTGCAAATAGAAATATGACTGAAAACCTGATGAAGACTAATCAGGATATGATGCAGGCCTTTATGGCTGAGATGAGGGCTGATAGAGGTCGTCCTAGGAGGGATAATTCACCTCCACACACGGCTACGGTGACTCCTACACCGACGCCATCTGTTACTCCTCAACAGGGGGAGAGTGGGGCTAGTCACCACATTGGTGAGGCTAGTCATCATACGACTGACCCTAGCTATGTTCCTGATCCATCATCTGTTGCCCAATCCACTGGGGCTGCGGGGCAGGTGCTTGATAATGCTGACAATGAGTGTAGGCTCATATCTTTTAGGAAACATAAGCCACCCGCATTTCTGGGGTCAAGGGACCCAAAGGAGGTCACTGCTTGGTTGAGGGGAATGGACAAGATTTTTCAGGTGATTAGATGCCAAGATCCGCAGAAATTGTTGTATTCGGTTTATATGTTGGAGGGTGATGCCCAAGAGTGGTGGGACAATGTGTCTCGCCCGTATGTTATTCAGGGTGAAGTTATTTCTTGGACTATGTTCGAAGGTCTGTTTCATGAAGAATATTCTCCCCGCGATGTTCGGGAGGCAAAGCAAGGTGAATTTGATAATTTGGTACAGGGAGTCATGACTGTGGATGCCTATGTGGCAAAATTTAATGAGCTTGTGAAATTTGCAAACTATGGAGGTACTCTACCTAATCCGGAATTCTTGTCAGCTAAATTTCAAAGAGGGCTGAGTGAGAAGATTGCTAAGAGGATGTCTAATACTGCGGTGAGAAACTTTGCTGACTTGGTAAAACGGATTTTATAAAGTTTTTCGACGGAAAATAGATTCCGTCGAAGATTTTTGACGAAAAATGAATTCCGTCGAAAATGGATGAATAAAATAAATGCAAAAGAAATTGATTTTATGAAGTTTTTCGACGAAAAAAGGATTCTGTCGAAGATTTTTGACGAAAAATGTATTCCGTCGAAAACGGATGAATAAAATAAATGCAAAAGAAATTGATTTTGTGAAGTTTTTCGACGGAAAATAGATTTCGTCGAAGAATTTTGACGGAAAATGAATTCGGTCGAAAATGGATGAATAAAATAAATGCAAAAGAAATTGATTTTATGAAGTTTTTCGACGAAAAATGGATTCCGTCGACGATTTTCGACGGAAAACAAATTCCGTCGAAAACGGATGAATAAAATAAATGCAAAAGAAATTTATTTTGTGAAGTTTTTCGACGGAAAATGGATTCCATAGAAGATTTTTGACGGAAAATGGATTCCATAGAAGATTTTTGACGGAAAATGGATTCCGTCGAAGACTTTTGACAGAAAATGGATTCCGTCGAAAACGGATGAATAAAATAAATGCAAAAGAAATTGATTTTGTGACGATTTTCGGCTGAAAACGGATTCCGTCGAAAATGGATGAATAAAATAAATGCAAAAGAAATTGGTTTTGTGAAGTTTTTCGACGGAAAATGGATTCCGTCGAAGATTTTTGACGGAAAATGTATTCCATCGAAAATGGATGAATTAAATTAATGCAAAAGAAATTGATTTTGTGAAGTTTTTCGACGGAAAACAAATTCCGTCGAAAACAGATGAATAAAATAAATCCAAAAGAAATTGATTTTGTGAAGTTTTTCGACGGAAAATGGATTCCGTAGAAGATTTTTGACGGAAAATGGATTTCGTCGAAGATTTTTGACGGAAAATGAATTCCATCGAAAATGGATGAATAAAATAAACGCAAAAGAAATTGATTTTGTGAAGTTTTTCGGCGGAAAATGGATTCCGTCGAAGATTTTGGACTGAAAATGAATTCCGTCGAAAATGGATGAATAAAATAAATGCAAAAGAAATTGATTTTATGAAGTTTTTCGACGAAAAATGTATTCCGTCGCAAACGGATTAATAAAATAAATGCAAAAGAAATTGATTTTGTGAAGTTTTTCGACGGAAAATGGTTTCCGTCGAAGATTTTTGACGGAAAATGAATTCCGTCGAAAATGGATGAATAAAATAAATGCAAAAGAAATTGGTTTTGTGAAGTTTTTCGACGGAAAATGGATTCCGTCGAAGATTTTTGACGGAAAATGTATTCCATCGAAAATGGATGAATTAAATTAATGCAAAAGAAATTGATTTTGTGAAGTTTTTCGACGGAAAACAAATTCCGTCGAAAACAGATGAATAATATAAATCCAAAAGAAATTGATTTTGTGAAGTTTTTCGACGGAAAATGGATTCCGTAGAAGATTTTTGACGGAAAATGGATTCCGTCGAAGATTTTTGACGGAAAATGAATTCCATCGAAAATGGATGAATAAAATAAACGTAAAAGAAATTGATTTTGTGAAGTTTTTCGGCGGAAAATGGATTCCGTCGAAGATTTTGGACTGAAAATGAATTTCGTCGAAAATGGATGAATAAAATAAATGCAAAAGAAATTGATTTTATGAAGTTTTTCGACGAAAAATGTATTCCGTCGCAAACGGATTAATAAAATAAATGCAAAAGGAATTGATTTTGTGAAGTTTTTCGACGGAAAATGGTTTCCGTCGAAGATTTTTGACGGAAAATGAATTCCGTCGAAAATGGATGAATAAAAAAAATGCAAAAGAAATTGATTTTATGAATTTTTTCGACGAAAAATGGATTCCGTCGAAAACGGATGACTAAAATATATGCAAAAGAAATTATTTTGTGAAGTTTTTCGACGGAAAAAGAATTTCGTCGAAAACGGATTAATAAAATAAATGCAAAAGAAATTGATTTTTTGAAGTTTTTCGACGGAAAATGGATTCCGTAGAAGATTTTTGATGGAAAATGGATTTCGTCGAAGATTTTTGATGGAATATGGATTTCGTCGAAAACGGATGAATAAAATAAATGCAAAAGAAATTGATTTTGTGAAGATTTTTGACGGAAAATGGATTCCTTCGAAGATTTTTGACGGAAAATGAATTCCATCGAAAACGGATGAATAAAATAAATGCAAAAGAAATTGAATTTGTGAAGATTTTCGACGGAAAATGGATTTCGTCGAATATTTTTGACTGTAAATGTATTCCGTCAAAATCGGTTGAATAAAATAAATGCAAAAGAAATTGATTTTGTGAAGTTTTTCGACGGAAAACGGATTCCGTCGAGAATGGATGAATAAAATAAATGCAAAAGAAATTGATTTTATGAAGTTTTTCGACGAAAAATGTATTCCGTCGATATTTTTTGACGGAAAATGAATTCCGTCGAAAATGGATGAATAAAATAAATGCAAAAGAAATTGATTTTATCAAGTTTTTGACGAAAAATGTATTCCGTCGAAAACGGATTAATAAAATAAATGTAAAAGAAATTGATTTTGTGAAGATTTTTAACGGAAAATGAATTCCGTCGAAAATAAAGTTTTTCGACGAAAAATGGAGTCCGTAGAAGATTTTTGATGGAAAATGGTTTCCGTGGAAGATTTTTGATGGAAAATGAATTCCTTCGAAAACGGATGAATAAAATAAATGCAAAAGAAATTGATTTTGTGAAGTTTTTCGACGGAAAATGGATTCCGTCGAAGATTTTTGACGGAAAATGAATTCCGTCGAAAATGGATGAATAAAATAAATGCATAAGAAATTGATTTTATGAAGTTTTTCGACGAAAAATGTATTCCGTCGCAAACGGATTAATAAAATAAATGCAAAAGAAATTGATTTTGTGAAGTTTTTCGACGGAAAATGGATTCCGTCGAAGATTTTTGACGGAAAATGAATTCCGTCGAAAATGGATGAATAAAATAAATGCATAAGAAATTGATTTTATGAAGTTTTTCGACGGAAAATAGATTCCGTCGAAGATTTTTGACGAAAAATGAATTCGGTCGAAAATGGATGAATAAAATAAATGCAAAAGAAATTGATTTTATGAAGTTTTTCGACGAAAAAGGATTCTGTCGAAGATTTTTGACGAAAAATGTATTCCGTCGAAAACGGATGAATAAAATAAATGCAAAAGAAATTGATTTTGTGAAGTTTTTCGACGGAAAATAGATTCCGTCGAAGATTTTTGACGGAAAATGAATTCCGTCGAAAATGGATGAATAAAATAAATGCAAAAGAAATTGATTTTATGAAGTTTTTCGACGAAAAAAGAATTCCGTCGAAGATTTTCGACGGAAAACAAATTCCGTCGAAAACGGATGAATAAAATAAATGCAAAATAAATTTATTTTGTGAAGTTTTTCGACGGAAAATGGATTCCATAGAAGATTTTTGACGGAAAATGGATTCCGTCGAAGACTTTTTACGGAAAATGAATTCCATCGAAAACGGATGAATAAAATAAATGCAAAAGAAATTGATTTTGTGACGATTTTCGACTGAAAACGGATTCCGTCGAAAATGGATGAATAAAATAAATGCAAAAGAAATTGGTTTTGTGAAGTTTTTCGACGGAAAATGGATTCCGTCGAAGATTTTTGACGGAAAATGTATTCCATCGAAAATGGATGAATTAAATTAATGCAAAAGAAATTGATTTTGTGAAGTTTTTCGACGGAAAACAAATTCCGTCGAAAACAGATGAATAAAATAAATACAAAAGAAATTGATTTTGTGAAGTTTTTCGACGGAAAATGGATTCCGTAGAAGATTTTTGACGGAAAATGGATTTCGTCGAAGATTTTTGACGGAAAATGAATTCCATCGAAAATGGATGAATAAAATAAACGCAAAAGAAATTGATTTTTTGATGTTTTTCGGCGGAAAATGGATTCCGTCGAAGATTTTGGACGGAAAATGAATTCCGTCGGAAATGGATGAATAAAATAAATGCAAAAGAAATTGATTTTATGAAGTTTTTCGACGAAAAATGTATTCCGTCGCGAACGGATTAATAAAATAAATGCAAAAGAAATTGATTTTGTGAAGTTTTTCGACGGAAAATGGTTTCCGTCGAATATTTTTGACGGAAAATGAATTCCGTCGAAAATGGATGAATAAAATAAATGCAAAAGAAATTGATTTTGTGAAGTTTTTCGACGAAAAATGGATTCCGTCGAAGAATTTTGACGGAAAATGAATTCCGTCGAAAATGGATGAATAAAATAAATGCAAAAGAAATTGATTTTGTGAAGTTTTTCGACGGAAAAAGAATTTCGTCGAAAACGGGTTAATAAAATAAATGCAAAAGAAATTGATTATTTGAAGTTTTTCGACGGAAAATGGATTCCGTAGAAGATTTTTGATGGAAAATGGATTTCGTCGAAGATTTTTGATGGAATATGGATTTCGCCGAAAACGGATGAATAAAATAAATGCAAAAGAAATTGATTTTGTGAAGTTTTTCAACGGAAAATGGATCCCGTCGAAGATTTTTGACGGAAAATGAATTCCATCGAAAACGGATGAATAAAATAAATGCAAAAGAAATTAATTTTGTGAAGCTTTTCGACGGAAAATGGATTTCGTCGAAGATTTTTGACTGAAAATGTATTCCGTCGAAATCGGTTGAATAAAATAAATGCAAAAGAAATTGATTTTGTGAAGTTTTTCGACGGAAAACGGATTCCGTCGAGAATGGATGAATAAAATAAATGCAAAAGAAATTGATTTTATGAAGTTTTTCGACGAAAAATGTATTCCGTCGAAGATTTTTGACGGAAAATGAATTCCATCGAAAATGGATGAATAAAATAAATGCAAAAGAAATTGATTTTATCAAGTTTTTCGACGAAAAATGTATTCCGTCGAAAACGGATTAATAAAATAAATGTAAAAGAAATTGATTTTGTGAAGATTTTTAACGGAAAATGAATTCCGTCGAAAATGAAGTTTTTCGACGGAAAATGGATTCCGTAGAAGATTTTTGATAGAAAATGGTTTCCGTGGAAGATTTTTATGGAAAATGAATTCCTTCGAAAACGGATGAATAAAATAAATGCAAAAGAAATTGATTTTGTGAAGTTTTTCGACGGAAAATGGATTCCGTCGAAGATTTTTGTCGGAAAATGAATTCCGTCAAAAATGGATGAATAAAATAAATGCATAAGAAATTGATTTTATGAAGTTTTTCGACGAAAAATGTATTCCGTCGCAAACGGATTAATAAAATAAATGCAAAAGAAATTGATTTTGTGAAGTTTTTCGACGGAAAATGGATTCCGTCGAAGATTTTGGACGGAAAATGAATTCCGTCGAAAATGGATGAATAAAATAAATGCATAAGAAATTGATTTTATGAAGTTTTTCGACGGAAAATAGATTCCGTCGAAGATTTTTGACGAAAAATGAATTCGGTCGAAAATGGATGAATAAAATAAATGCAAAAGAAATTGATTTTATGAAGTTTTTCGACGAAAAAAGGATTCTGTCGAAGATTTTTGACGAAAAATGTATTCCGTCGAAAACGGATGAATAAAATAAATGCAAAAGAAATTGATTTTGTGAAGTTTTTCGACGGAAAATAGATTTCGTCGATGATTTTTGACGGAAAATGAATTCCGTCGAAAATGGATGAATAAAATAAATGCAAAAGAAATTGATTTTATGAAGTTTTTCTACGAAAAAAGGATTCCGTCGAAGATTTTCGACGGAAAACAAATTCCGTCGAAAACGGATGAATAAAATAAATGCAAAAGAAATTTATTTTGTGAAGTTTTTCGACGGAAAATGGATTTCATAGAAGATTTTTGACGGAAAATGGATTCCGTCGAAGACTTTTGACGGAAAATGAATTCCATCGAAAACGGATGAATAAAATAAATGCAAAAGAAATTGATTTTGTGACGATTTTCGACTGAAAACGGATTCCGTCGAAAATGGATGAATAAAATAAATGCAAAAGAAATTGGTTTTGTGAAGTTTTTCGACGGAAAATGGATTCCGTCGAAGATTTTTGACGGAAAATGTATTCCATCGAAAATGGATGAATTAAATTAATGCAAAAGAAATTGATTTTGTGAAGTTTTTCGACGGAAAACAAATTCCGTCGAAAACAGATGAATAAAATAAATACAAAAGAAATTGATTTTGTGAAGTTTTTCGACGGAAAATGGATTCCGTAGAAGATTTTTGACGGAAAATGGATTTCGTCGAAGATTTTTGACGGAAAATGAATTCCATCGAAAATGGATGAATAAAATAAACGCAAAAGAAATTGATTTTTTGATGTTTTTCGACGGAAAATGGATTCCGTCGAAGATTTTGGACGGAAAATGAATTCCGTCGAAAATGGATGAATAAAATAAATGCAAAAGAAATTGATTTTATGAAGTTTTTCGACGAAAAATGTATTCCGTCGCGAACGGATTAATAAAATAAATGCAAAAGAAATTGGTTTTGTGAAGTTTTTCGACGGAAAATGGTTTCCGTCGAATATTTTTGACGGAAAATGAATTCCGTCGAAAATGGATGAATAAAATAAATGCAAAAGAAATTGATTTTATGATGTTTTTCGACGGAAAATGGATTCCGTCGAAGATTTTGGACAGAAAATGAATTCCGTCGAAAATGGATGAATAAAATAAATGCAAAAGAAATTATTTTATGAAGTTTTTCGACGGAAAAAGGATTTCGTCGAAAACGGATTAATAAAATAAATGCAAAAGAAATTGATTATTTGAAGTTTTTCGACGGAAAATGGATTCCGTAGAAGATTTTTGATGGAAAATGGATTTCGTCGAAGATTTTTGATGGAATATGGATTTCGCCGAAAACGGATGAATAAAATAAATGCAAAAGAAATTGATTTTGTGAAGTTTTTCAACGGAAAATGGATCCCGTCGAAGATTTTTGACGGAAAATGAATTCCGTCGAAAACGGATGAATAAAATAAATGCAAAAGAAATTGATTTTGTGAAGCTTTTCGACGGAAAATGGATTTCGTCGAAGATTTTTGACTGAAAATGTATTCCGTCGAAATCGGTTGAATAAAATAAATGCAAAAGAAATTGATTTTGTGAAGTTTTTCGACGGAAAACGGATTCCGTCGAGAATGGATGAATAAAATAAATGCAAAAGAAATTGATTTTATGAAGTTTTTCGACGAAAAATGTATTCCGTCGAAGATTTTTGACGGAAAATGAATTCCATCGAAAATGGATGAATAAAATAAATGCAAAAGAAATTGATTTTATCAAGTTTTTCGACGAAAAATGTATTCCGTCGAAAACGGATTAATAAAATAAATGTAAAAGAAATTGATTTTGTGAAGATTTTTAACGGAAAATGAATTCCGTCGAAAATGAAGTTTTTCGACGGAAAATGGATTCCGTAGAAGATTTTTGATAGAAAATGGTTTCCGTGGAAGATTTTTATGGAAAATGAATTCCTTCGAAAACGGATGAATAAAATAAATGCAAAAGAAATTGATTTTGTGAAGTTTTCGACGGAAAATGAATTCCGTCGAAGATTTTTGTCGGAAAATGAATTCCGTCGAAAATGGATGAATAAAATAAATGCATAAGAAATTGATTTTATGAAGTTTTTCGACGAAAAATGTATTCCGTCGCAAACGGATTAATAAAATAAATGCAAAAGAAATTGATTTTGTGAAGTTTTTCGACGGAAAATGGATTCCGTCGAAGATTTTTGACGGAAAATGAATTCCGTCGAAAATGGATGAATAAAATAAATGCATAAGAAATTGATTTTATGAAGTTTTTCGACGGAAAATAGATTCCGTCGAAGATTTTTGACGAAAAATGAATTCGGTCGAAAATGGATGAATAAAATAAATGCAAAAGAAATTGATTTTATGAAGTTTTTCGACGAAAAAAGGATTCTGTCGAAGATTTTTGACGAAAAATGTATTCCGTCGAAAACGGATGAATAAAATAAATGCAAAAGAAATTGATTTTGTGAAGTTTTTCGACGGAAAATAGATTTCGTCGAAGATTTTTGACGGAAAATGAATTCCGTCGAAAATGGATGAATAAAATAAATGCAAAAGAAATTGATTTTATGAAGTTTTTCGACGAAAAAAGGATTCCGTCGAAGATTTTCGACGGAAAACATGTATTCCGTCGAAAACGGATGAATAAAATAAATGCAAAAGAAATTTATTTTGTGAAGTTTTTCGACGGAAAATGGATTCCGTAGAAGATTTTTGACGGAAAATGGATTCCGTCGAAGACTTTTGACGGAAAATGAATTCCATCGAAAACGGATGAATAAAATAAATGCAAAAGAAATTGATTTTGTAACGATTTTGGACTGAAAACGGATTCCGTCGAAAATGGATGAATAAAATAAATGCAAAAGAAATTGGTTTTGTGAAGTTTTTCGACGGAAAATGGATTCCGTCGAAGATTTTTGACGGAAAATGTATTCCATCGAAAATGGATGAATTAAATTAATGCAAAAGAAATTGATTTTGTGAAGTTTTTCGACGGAAAACAAATTCCGTCGAAAACAGATGAATAAAATAAATCCAAAAGAAATTGATTTTGTGAAGTTTTTCGACGGAAAATGGATTCCGTAGAAGATTTTTGACGGAAAATGGATTCCGTCGAAGATTTTTGACGGAAAATGAATTCCATCGAAAATGGATGAATAAAATAAACGCAAAAGAAATTGATTTTGTGAAGTTTTTCGGCGGAAAATGGATTCCGTCGAAGATTTTGGACGGAAAATGAATTCCGTCGAAAATGGATGAATAAAATAAATGCAAAAGAAATTGATTTTATGAAGTTTTTCGACGAAAAATGTATTCCGTCGCAAACGGATTAATAAAATAAATGCAAAAGAAATTGATTTTGTGAAGTTTTTCGACGGAAAATGGTTTCCGTCGAAGATTTTTGACGGAAAATGAATTCCTTCAAAAATGGATGAATAAAATAAATGCAAAAGAAATTGATTTTATGAAGTTTTTCGACGAAAAATGGATTCCGTCGAAGATTTTTGACGAAAAATGTATTCCGTCGAAAACGGATGACTAAAATATATGCAAAAGAAATTATTTTGTGAAGTTTTTCGACGGAAAAAGAATTTCGTCGAAAACGGAATAATAAAATAAATGCAAAAGAAATTGATTATTTGAAGTTTTTCGACGGAAAATGGATTCCGTAGAAGATTTTTGATGGAAAAAGGATTTCGTCGAAGATTTTTGATGGAATATGGATTTCGTCGAAAATGGATGAATAAAATAAATGCAAAAGAAATTGATTTTGTGAAGTTTTTCGACGGAAAATGGATTCCGTCGAAGATTTTTGACGGAAAATGAATTCCCTCGAAAACGGATGAATAAAATAAATGCAAAAAAATTGATTTTGTGAAGCTTTTCGACGGAAAATGGATTTCGTCGAAGATTTTTGACTAAAAATGTATTCCGTCGAAATCGGTTGAATAAAATAAATGCAAAAGAAATTGATTTTGTGAAGTTTTTCGACGGAAAACGGATTCCGTCGAGAATGGATGAATAAAATAAATGCAAAAGAAATTGATTTTATGAAGTTTTTCGACGAAAAATGTATTCCGTCGAAGATTTTTGACGGAAATTGAATTCCGTCGAAAATGGATGAATAAAATAAATGCAAAAGAAATTGATTTTATCAAGCTTTTCGACGAAAAATGTATTCCGTCGAAAACGGATTAATAAAATAAATGTAAAAGAAATTGATTTTGTGAAGATTTTTAACGGAAAATGAATTCCGTCGAAAATGAAGTTTTTCGACGGAAAATGGATTCCGTAGAAGATTTTTGATGGAAAATGGTTTCCGTGGAAGATTTTTGATGGAAAATGAATTCCTTCGAAAACGGATGAATAAAATAAATGCAAAAGAAATTGATTTTGTGAAGTTTTTCGACGGAAAATGGATTCCGTCGAAGATTTTTGACGGAAAATGAATTCCGTCAAAAATGGATGAATAAAATAAATGCATAAGAAATTGATTTGATGAAGTTTTTCGACGGAAAATAGATTCCGTCGAAGATTTCTGACGAAAAATGAATTCCGTCGAGAATGGATGAATAAAATAAATGCAAAAGAAATTGATTTTATGAAGTTTTTCGACGAAAAAAGGATTCTGTGGAAGATTTTTGACGAATAATGTAATCCGTCGAAAACGGATGAATAAAATAAATGCAAAAGAAATTGATTTTGTGAAGTTTTTCGACGGAAAATAGATTCCGTCGAAGATTTTTGACGGAAAATGAATTCCGTCGAAAATGGATGAATAAAATAAATGCAAAAGAAATTGATTTTATGAAGTTTTTCGATGAAAAAAGGATTCCGTCGAAGATTTTCGACGGAAAACAAATTCCGTCGAAAACGGATGAATAAAATAAATGCAAAAGAAATTTATTTTGTGAAGTTTTTCGACGGAAAATGGATTCCGTAGAAGATTTTTGACGGAAAATGGATTCCGTCGAAGACTTTTGACGGAAAATGAATTCCATCGAAAACGGATGAATAAAATAAATGCAAAAGAAATTGATTTTGTGACGATTTTCGACTGAAAACGGATTCCGTCGAAAATGGATGAATAAAATAAATGCAAAAGAAATTGGTTTTGTGAAGTTTTTCGTCGGAAAATGGATTCCGTCGAAGATTTTTGACGGAAAATGTATTCCATCGAAAATGGATGAATTAAATTAATGCAAAAGAAATTGATTTTGTGAAGTTTTTCGACGGAAAACAAATTCCGTCGAAAACAGATGAATAAAATAAATCCAAAAGAAATTGATTTTGTGAAGTTTTTCGACGGAAAATGGGTTCCGAAGAAGATTTTCGACGGAAAATGGATTCCGTCGAAGATTTTTGACGGAAAATGAATTCCATCGAAAATGGATGAATAAAATAAACGCAAAAGAAATTGATTTTGTGAAATTTTTCGACGGAAAATGGATGAATAAAATAAATGCAAAAGAAATTGATTTTATGAAGTTTTTCGACGAAAAATGTATTCCGTCGCAAACGGATTAATAAAATAAATGCAAAAGAAATTGATTTTGTGAAGTTTTTCGACGGAAAATGGATTCCGTCGAAGATTTTTGACGGAAAATGAATTCCGTCGAAAATGGATGAATAAAATAAATGCATAAGAAATTGATTTTATGAAGTTTTTCGACGGAAAATAGATTCCGTCGAAGATTTTTGACGAAAAATGAATTCGGTCGAAAATGGATGAATAAAATAAATGCAAAAGAAATTATTTTATGAAGTTTTTCGACGAAAAAAGGATTCTGTCGAAGATTTTTGACGAAAAATGTATTCCGTCGAAAACGGATGAATAAAATAAATGCAAAAGAAATTGATTTTGTGAAGTTTTTCGACGGAAAATAGATTTCGTCGATGATTTTTGACGGAAAATGAATTCCGTCGAAAATGGATGAATAAAATAAATGCAAAAGAAATTGATTTTGTGAAGTTTTTGGACGGAAAATGTATTCCGTCGAAGATTTTTGACGGAAAATGAATTCCGTCGAAAATGGATGAATAAAATAAATGCAAAAGAAATTGATTTTATCAAGTTTTTCGACGACAAATGTATTCCGTCGAAAACGGATTAATAAAATAAATGTAAAAGAAATTGATTTTGTGAAGATTTTTAACGGAAAATGAATTCCGTCGAAAATGAAGTTTTTCGACGGAAAATGGATTCCGTAGAAGATTTTTATTGGAAAATGGTTTCCGTGGAAGATTTTTGATGGAAAATGAATTCCTTCGAAAACGGATGAATAAAATAAATGCAAAAGAAATTGATTTTGTGAAATTTTTCGACGGAAAATGGATTCCGTCGAAGATTTTTGACGGAAAATGAATTCCGTCGAAAATGGATGAATAAAATAAATGCATAAGAAATTGATTTTATGAAGTTTTTCGACGAAAAAAGGATTTCGTCGAAGATTTTCGACGGAAAACAAATTCCGTCGAAAACGGATGATTAAAATAAATGCAAAAGAAATTTATTTTGTGAAGTTTTTCGACGGAAAATGGATTCCGTAGAAGTTTTTTGACGGAAAAATGATTCCGTCGAAGACTTTTGACGGAAAATGAATTCCATCGAAAACGGATGAATAAAATAAATGCAAAAGAAATTGATTTTGTGACGATTTTCGACTGAAAACGGATTCCGTCGAAAATGGATGAATAAAATAAATGCAAAAGAAATTGGTTTTGTGAAGTTTTTCGACGGAAAATAGATTCCGTCGAAGATTTTTGACGGAAAATGTATTCCATCGAAAATGGATGAATTAAATTAATGCAAAAGAAATTGATTTTGTGAAGTTTTTCGACGGAAAACAAATTCCGTCGAAAACAGATGAATAAAATAAATCCAAAAGAAATTGATTTTGTGAAGTTTTTCGACGGAAAATGGATTCCGTAGAAGATTTTTGACGGAAAATGGATTCTGTAGAAGATTTTTGACTGAAAATGGATTCCGTCGAAGATTTTTGAAGGAAAATGAATTCCATCGAAAATGGATGAATAAAATAAACGCAAAAGAAATTGATTTTGTGAAGTTTTTCGACGGAAAATGGATTCCGTCGAAGATTTTGGACGGAAAATGAATTCCGTCGAAAATGGATGAATAAAATAAATGCAAAAGAAATTGATTTTATGAAGTTTTTCGACGAAAAATGTTTTCCGTCGCAAACGGATTAATAAAATAAATGCAAAAGAAATTGATTTTGTGAAGTTTTTCGACGGAAAATGGTTTCCGTCGAAGATTTTTACGGAAAATGAATTCCGTCGAAAATGGATGAATAAAATAAATGCAAAAGAAATTGATTTTATGAAGTTTTTCGACGAAAAATGGATTCCGTCGAAGATTTTTGACGAAAAATGTATTCCGTCGAAAACGGATGACTAAAATATATGCAAAAGAAATTATTTTGTGAAGTTTTTCGACGGAAAGAGAATTTCGTCGAAAACAGATTAATAAAATAAATGCAAAAGAAATTGATTATTTGAAGTTTTTTGACGGAAAATGGATTCCGAAGAAGATTTTTGATGGAAAATGGATTTCGTCGAAGATTTTTGATGGAATATGGATTTCGTCGAAAAACGGATGAATAAAATAAATGCAAAAGAAATTGAGTTTGTAAAGTTTTTCGACGGAAAATGGATTCCGTCGAAGATTTTTGACGGAAAATGAATTTCATCCAAAACGGATGAATAAAATAAATGCAAAAGAAATTGATTTTGTGAAGCTTTTCGACGGAGAAGGGATTTTGTCGAAGATTTTTGACTGAAAATGTATTCCGTCGAAATCGGTTGAATAAAATAAATGCAAAACAAATTGATTTTGTGAAGTTTTTCGACGGAAAACGGATTCCGTCGAGAATGGATGAATAAAATAAATGCAAAAGAAATTGATTTTATGAAGTTTTTCGACGAAAAATGTATTCCGTCGAAGATTTTTGACGGAAAATGAATTCCGTCGAAAATGGATGAATAAAATAAATGCAAAAGAAATTGATTTTATCAAGCTTTTCGACGAAAAATGTATTCCGTCGAAAACGGGTTAATAAAATAAATGTAAAAGAAATTGATTTTGTGAAGATTTTTAACGGAAAATGAATTCCGTCGAAAATGAAGTTTTTCGACGGAAAATGGATTCCGTAGAAGATTTTTGATGGAAAATGGTTTCCGTGGAAGATTTTTGATGGAAAATGAATTCCTTCGAAAACGGATGAATAAAATAAAGGCAAAAGAAATTGATTTTGTTTTTTCGACGGAAAATGGATTCCGTAGAAGATTTTTCAAGGAAAATGGATTCCGTCGAAGATATTGGACGGAAAATGAATTCCGTCGAAAATGGATGAATAAAATAAATGCATAAGAAATTGATTTTATGAAGTTTTTCGATGGAAAATAGATTCCGTCGAAGATTTTTGACGAAAAATGAATTCCGTCGAGAATGGATGAATAAAATAAATGCAAAAGAAATTGATTTAATGAAGTTTTTCGACGAAAAAAGGATTCTGTCGAAGATTTTTGACGAAAAATGTATTCCGTCGAAAATGGATGAATAAAATAAATGCAAAAGAAATTGATTTTGTGAAGTTTTTCGACGGAAAATAGATTCCGTCGAAGATTTTTGACGGAAAATGAATTCCGTCGAAAATGGATGAATAAAATAAATGCAAAAGAAATTGATTTCATGAAGTTTTTCGACGAAAAAAGGATTCCGTCGAAGATTTTCGACGGAAAACAAATTCCGTCGAAAACGGATGAATAAAATAAATGCAAAAGAAATTTATTTTGTGAAGTTTTTCGACGGAAAATGGATTCCGTAGAAGATTTTTGACGGAAAATGGATTCCGTCGAAGACTTTTGACGGAAAATGAATTCCATCGAAAACGGATGAATAAAATAAATGCAAAAGAAATTGATTTTGTGACGATTTTCGACTGCAAACGGATTCCGTCGAAAATGGATGAATAAATTAAATGCAAAAGAAATTGGTTTTGTGAAGTTTTTCGACGGAAAATGGATTCCGTCGAAGATTTTTGACGGAAAATGAATTCCGTCGAAAATGGATGAATAAAATAAATGCAAAAGAAATTGATTTTGTGAATTTTTTCGACGGAAAACAAATTCCGTCGAAAACGGATGAATAAAATAAATGCAAAAGAAATTGATTTTGAAAAGTTTTTCGACGGAAAATGGATTCCGTCGAAGATTTTTGACGGAAAATGAATTCCGTCGAAAATGGATGAATAAAATAAATGCAAAAGAAATTGATTTTGTGAAGTTTTTCGACGGAAAATGGATTCCGTCGAAGATTTTTGACGGAAAATGAATTCCGTCGAAAATGGATGAATAAAATAAATGCAAAAGAAATTGATTTTGTGAATTTTTTCGACGAAAATAGATTTCGGAAAATGAATTCTGCCGAAAATGGATGAATAAAATAAATTCAAAAGAAATTGATTTTTTGAAGTTTTTCGATGGAAAATGGATTCCGTCGAATATTTTTGACGAAAAATGTATTCCGTCGAAAATGGATGAATAAAATAAATGCAAAAGAAATTGATTTTGTGAAGTTTTTTGACGGAAAATGAATTCCGTCGAAAATGGATGAATAAAATAAATGCAAAAGAAATTGATTTTGTGAAGTTTTTCGACGGAAAATGGATGAATTTTTGACGGAAAATGAATTGCGTCGAAAATGGATGAATGAAATAAATGCAAAAGAAATTGATTTTATGAAGTTTTTCGACGCAAAATGGATTCCGTCGAAAACGGATGAATAAAATAAATGCAAAAGAAATTGATTTTGTGAAGTTTTTCGACGGAAAACAAATTCCGTCGAAAACGGATGAATAAAATAAATGCAAAAGAAATTGATTTTGAAAAGTTTTTCGACGGAAAATGGATTCCGTCGAAGATTTTTGACGGAAAATGAATTCCGTCGAAAATGGATGAATGAAATAAATGCAAAAGAAATTGATTTTATGAAATTTTTCGATGGAAAATGGATTCCGTCGAAGATTTTTGACGAAAAATGTATTTCGTCGAAAATGGATGAATAATATAAATGCAAAAGAAATTGATTTTGTGAAGTTTTTCGACGGAAAAAGAATTTCGTCGAAAACGGATTAATAAAATAAAAGCAAAAGAAATTGATTTTGTGAAGTTTTTCGACGGAAAATGGATTCCGTCGAAGATTGGATGGATGAATAAAATAAATGCAAAAGAAATTGATAAAGTTTTTCGACGGAAAATTTCCGTCGAAAATGGATGAATAAAATAAATGCAAAAGAAATTGATTTTGTGAAGTTTTTCGACGGAAAATGGATTCCGTCGAAGATTTTTGACGGAAAATGAATTCCGTCGAAAATGGATGAATAAAATAAATGCAAAAGAAATTGATTTTGTGAAGTTTTTCGACGGAAAATGGATTCCGTCGAAAATGGATGAATAAAATAAATGCAAAAGAAATTGATTTTGAAGTTTTTCGACGGAAAATGGATTCCGTCGAAAACGGAAAATGAATTCCGTCGAAAATGGATGAATGCAAAAGAAATTGATTTTATGAAGTTTTTCGACGCAAAATGGATTCCGTCGAAAACGGATGAATAAAATAAATGCAAAAGAAATTGATTTTGTGAAGTTTTTCGACGGAAAACAAATTCCTTCGAAAACGGATGAATAAAATAAATGCAAAAGAAATTGATTTTGAAAAGTTTTTCGACGGAAAATGGATTCCGTCGAAGATTTTTGACGGAAAATGAATTCCGTCGAAAATGGATGAATGAAATAAATGCAAAAGAAATTGATTTTATGAAGTTTTTCGATGGAAAATGGATTCCGTCGAAGATTTTTGACGAAAAATGTATTTCGTCGAAAATGGATGAATAATATAATTGCAAAAGAAATTGATTTTGTGAAGTTTTTCGACGGAAAAAGAATTTCGTCGAAAACGGATTAATAAAATAAAAGCAAAAGAAATTGATTTTGTGAAGTTTTTCGACGGAAAATGGATTCCGTCGAAAATGGATGAATAAAATAAATGCAAAAGAAATTGATTTTGTGAAGTTTTTCGACGGAAAATGGATTCCGTCGAAGATTTTTGACGGAAAATGAATTCCGTCGAAAATGGATGAATGAAATAAATGCAAAAGAAATTGATTTTATGAAGTTTTTCGACTCAAAATGGATTCCGTCGAAAACGGATGAATAAAATAAATGCAAAAGAAATTGATTTTGTGAAGTTTTTCGACGGAAAACAAATTCCGCCGAAAACGGATGAATAAAATAAATGCAAAAGAAATTGATTTTGAAAAGTTTTTCGACGGAAAATGGATTCCGTCGAAGATTTTTGACGGAAAATGAATTCCGTCGAAAATGGATGAATGAAATAAATGCAAAAGAAATTGATTTTATGAAGTTTTTCGATGGAAAATGGATTCCGTCGAAGATTTTTGACGAAAAATGTATTTCGTCGAAAATGGATGAATAATATAAATGCAAAAGAAATTGATTTTGTGAAGTTTTTCGACGGAAAAAGAATTTCGTCGAAAACGGATTAATAAAATAAATGCAAAAGAAATTGATTTTGTGAAGTTTTTCGACGGAAAATGGATTCCGTCGAAGATTTTTGACGGAAAATGAATTCCGTCGAAAATGGATGAATAAAATAAATGCAAAAGAAATTGATTTTGTGAAGTTTTTCGACGAAAAATGGATTCCGTCGAAGATTTTTGACGGAAAATGAATTCCGTCGAAAATGGATGAATAAAATAAATGCAAAAGAAATTGATTTTGTGAAGATTTTTGACGGAAAATGGATTCCGTTGAAGATTTTTGACGAAAAATGTATTCCGTCGAAAACGGATGAATAAAATAAATGCAAAAGAAATTGATTTTGTGAAGATTTTTGACGGAAAATGAATTCCGTCGAAAATGGATGAATAAAATAAATGCAAAAGAAATTGATTTTGTGAAGTTTTTCGACGGAAAATGGATTCCGTCGAAGATTTTGGACGGAAAATGAATTCTGTCGAAAATGGATGAATAAAATAAATGCAAAAGAAATAGATTTTGTGAAGGTTTTTCGCCAGAAAATGGATTCCGTCGAAGATTTTGGACGGAAAATGAATTCCGTCGAAAATGGATGAATAAAATAAATGCAAAAAATTGATTTTATGAAGTTTTTCGATGGAAAATGGATTCCGTCGAAGATTTTTGACGAAAAATGTATTCCGTCGAAAATGGATGAATAAAATAAATGCAAAAGAAATTGATTTTGTGAAGTTTTTCGTCGAAAATGGATTAATAAAATAAATGCAAAAGAAATTGATTTTGTGAAGTTTTTCGACGGAAAATGGATTCCGTCGAAAACGGATGAATAAAATAAATGCAAAAGAAATTGATTTTGTGAAGTTTTTCGACGGAAAATGGATTCCGTCGAAAATGGATGAATAAAATAAATGCAAAAGAAATTGATTTTGTGAAGTTTTTCGACGGAAAATGGATTCCGTCGAAGATTTTTGACGGAAAATGAATTCCGTCGAAAATGGATGAATAAAATAAATGCAAAAGAAATTGATTTTATGAAGTTTTTCGACGGAAAATTTTTGACGAAAAATGTATTCCGTCGAAAACGGATGAATAAAATAAATGCAAAAGAAATTGATTTTGTGAAGTTTTTCGACGGAAAATGGATTCCGAAATCGAAAATGGATGAATAAAATAAATGCAAAAGAAATTGATTTTGTGAAGTTTTTCGACGGAAAATGGATTCCGTCGAAGATTTTTGACGGAAAATGAATTGCGTCGAAAATGGATGAATGAAATAAATGCAAAAGAAATTGATTTTATGAAGTTTTTCGACGCAAAATGGATTCCGTCGAAAACGGATGAATAAAATAAATGCAAAAGAAATTGATTTTGTGAAGTTTTTCGACGGAAAACAAATTCCGCCGAAAACGGATGAATAAAATAAATGCAAAAGAAATTGATTTTGAAAAGTTTTTCGACGGAAAATGGATTCCGTCGAAGATTTTTGACGGAAAATGAATTCCGTCGAAAATGGATGAATGAAATAAATGCAAAAGAAATTGATTTTATGAAGTTTTTCGATGGAAAATGGATTCCGTCGAAGATTTTTGACGAAAAATGTATTTCGTCGAAAATGGATGAATAATATAAA
>JAVKPL010008068.1:0-32458 GCA_032173675.1 Gastrolobium villosum | reverse complement strand
GAGTGCTCATCTCGCATTCCTTCTTACAACCGTTGCAGAGCTATTGAGAAAGTGTTGGAATCTATTAACATATCATGTCTTAATGCAAAATATGGTTGCAAAGAGACATTGAGTTACAGTGAAAGGAATAACCATGAGAAGAAATGTATCATAATCCATGTTTCTGCCCACATAAAGGCTGTGACTTTGTTGCCTCAAAAGGAGTTATCCCTCACTTCAGCAATAAACATAAAACTTCTGGGTGGTCACTATTAGATGCATGGGGTCTAACTCTTCTCAGCCAGGGCATGCTCATGCTATAGTTGCCAAGTGTCAGGGATACTCTTTAGAGTCGATGTCTTATACCAAGAACATTCAAAGGGGCACGACAGATATTCCTTCATCAGAGTTCCTTGTGATTCCATTTGACCGTTTTGGTTATTCTGCATCTCTCGATCTGGAGATTTGCATAAGAAGAAGATAGAATGCTTCACACTTTGCAGAGTGCAAAGGTCCTTAGCTCTTTGTGGGTTCGTTTCTAGATATAGAAATTAGTCTTTGATCGGTTTTTTTATGTAATTTTTGTCTTAGAATAAGATGAATCATATTCCTTATGCAAATCAAATGTGTCAGACATACATACGTAGACAATCAATCTTGACTTTTTTTTAAAGAAAATTGTTATTAGTTCCTAATTAAGCAGAAAGTACGTGCATGAATACATAGGTTTGGAGTTTTAATATTTTAATCTTTAATTATTTATGAGAAAACTTGTTTAGTCAATCTTGTCAAGCTTCACGATGCCCATATTTGTTTGTTTCGCCAAGACGTGGAAAATTGTTGACTGCATGCTCTTCACACTATATGGTAGGCAAATAACTAGTCAAATAAATTTAACTTATGGTTTCCAAATTATATTTTAGGGGAAGGTTATACTTACAACTTATTTTCCTTTACAACATCTTACAACCAATATCTTAACCGTTGATTTCCATCAATCAACGGTTAAGATTTTTGCCAATAAAATTTATTAATTAATTATTAATTCGCAATAAATCTTAATCGTTGATTGGCGGAAATCAACGGTTAAGATATTGGTTGTAAAGGAAAATAGGTTGTAAGTATAATCTCTCCCTATATTTTATATACATATATTATATATGTTATGTCCATTTGCAAAACATGCAGGCGTGCAAGTTTGATTGCTTTTGATATATTGAGTTCAATATTCGATTTTGGACCTTTGGTGTGATTTTTTTTATATGGATCATGTTAGGGTTGAAGAAGAAATTAAACATACCTATATTTTAAGGGTTTATCATCTATCATTTAACATGACCACAAAAAATTTCCTACACACACAATATTTCGTGGGACCCTGATGTGCCTCTGGCAAGTGTGATTTTTCTGTGTTAAAATTGACAAGAATTGAGTCATAAGAGAGCAATTTAAATACATATTTGCTAATTATGTTGATTCTTTGTATGTCAATAATATGCACCTGTTAGTTGTGTTTTTACAGGAAAAAAAAGTGAAATTTGAATTCAAAATTTGAATTCAAAACTATTTTTAATTTAATTCTTTCGTTACGTAATAAGTTTTAATTTAATTCTTCAGTTACGTAATAAAGTTTTAATTAAATCTTTACGTTATACGTTTTGGTAATAAAGTTGTAATTAATTATTCCATTACACATTTCATCAGAGGGGTAATTTTGGAAGACGCAGCGAAACCCTAGTTGCTACCTATGTAAAGGTTCCTCTCCACACACTCCATGGCACACAATTCAGTCTTCAGAGGAAATCCCACACATTTTGATAATTCCATTCCATCTGGATCTGGAGAGACTGGAGGATAAGGGCTCTGTGGCGTTCTTCGTTCTTCATCTTGTTCCAGTTAAAAAGGAAGAGATTCGAAAAATTGTTAGGATCAGCATTTAAAGCTCATTACATCACATTTCAAACTATACTCAATTAGCGCTGAAGCAATTAAGGAAAGAATCTGCAATCAAAGCTCTGAGTCAAAGAAGATTAAGAGAGAACAATCTAATTCAAAAATTTCACCTAATTGAGCGCGTCTAGCATATTTTTTCACAATAGTGGGATCACTATAACCGACTCCATTGAGTTCGTGGTTATTTTAGCTTTGCTTCAGAGAGATGGAGAATGATTTGGTTCATCGTTCCCATAAAAGGAAAAGATCCAGCAGTAATCCAGTCCAAAACCATAAGCGATGCAGGTTCACTACTATTGAATACGAATACATCAGCCCGAAACAGCCTCTGCTGGAAGGTGAAGAAAAAGAACCGGTAGAGGAGGAAGTGGTAGAGAAAGTGGTTGAGAAAGAAGAAGAAGAAGAACCGGTAGAGGAGGAAGAAGAAGAGAAAGAAGAAGAAGATCCGGAAGAGGAAGTGGCCGAGAAAGAAGAAGAAGAAGAAGATCCGATAGAGGAGGAAGAGGAAGAGAAAGAAGAAGAAGAAGATCCGGAAGAGGAAGAGGAGGAAGAGGAAGAGAAAGAAGAAGAAGAAGATCCGGAAGAGGAAGAAGAGGAAGAGAAAGATCTGGAAGAGGAAGAAGAAGAAGGAGATCCGGAAGAAGACTATGTGCATTGTCAAGGGAGTGAAAATCATGATGAGGATGTTGGAGAAAATAATCCTATGGAAGATGATGAGGATGTTGGAGAAAATAATCCTATGGAAGATGATGGGGATGTTGGAGAAAATAATCCTATGGAAGATGATGAGGATGTTGGAGAAAATAATCCTATGGAAGTTGATGAGGATGTTGGAGAAAATAATCCTATGGAAGTTGATGAGGATGTTGGAGAAAATAATCCTATGGAAGATGATGAGGATGTTGGAGAAAATAATCCTATGGAAGATGATGAGGATGTTGGAGAAAATAACCCTATGGAAGATGATGAGGATGTTGGAGAAAATAATCCTATGGAAGATGATGAGGATGTTGGAGAAAATAATCCTATGGAAGATGATGAGGATGTTGGAGAAAATAATCCTATGGAAGTTGATGAGGATGTTGGAGAAAATAATCCTATGGAAGATGATGAGGATGTTGGAGAAAATAATCCTATGGAAGATGATGAGGATGTTGGAGAAAATAATCCTATGGAAGATGATGAAGCAACATCTAAGTTTAATGGCATAGACCCTATTTCTGCCACCCTTTCTGACCCTAAAGTCTTGGACTGCTGCAGCTGCTCTCAACCCTGAACTATTCCTGTCTTCCAGGTATATATATATATATATATCTTTGCCCCATGCATCATTCTTAAACTTCAGCTTTTACTGTTTTCTTTTCATTAATTTGCAGTTTAATTTGTTTTTGGTGAAAAATTGTGATTGCCTATCGTTTTTACCCTAATTTGAGAATCAAATTCAGAATTATATGGAATGAAAATTTTCTATTTTCTATTAATTAATTTGATTATATTTATCATTTTCTGTTCACTGATTATATGCATATATGGTGATCCTGCGCTAATCTTATTTGTTGAGTGCCTCAAGTCTTAGCAGTTTATAATCTTTAGTCTTTGCACCATCTTTTCTGTATACTTGCACGGAAAGGTAAGGGTATTTCATTGAAATTACTATTAAAAGTGCTCCTCACTGCATCATAATTAACTTATGATCAAAAACAAATATACATATTCTAATGCATCACATATTCATTCATATTTATCTAAATAAATAGTTAATTACTAGAAATGTAACTGTTTGTATTATTTAGCTGTTACAAAGTTGAATTAGGTAGAGTCTCATATCCAATACATCATGTACGTTGTTAAGAGGAGACCAAAAAGAGCTTTATATTTGTGATATGAACTTTAATTTCCGTGAGCTTACTGCTAGAAATTTTTGATTTAGTAAGTTGTATTTTTCATTACCGTATTAAGTATCATTCTGATACATCACTAGGAATTGCACCACTTAATCTTATCATTCTGATACATGCTTTTAATCCTGGCATTCATACATGAGAAGTTTTTTTTTATGGCACTCATGGTTCTTTTTGTTTGTGTTTCTTTTATTTGTTATCTGGCTTGTTTCTTATGTAAAATTTGAACTTTTTACTACAATTTGCAAGCCTTTCTAAGGCATTTGTTTGTTTTTGTTGGTTATAAGGTACCATATACTGCAAAATCTAATTTAATAACTTCATTTGTGATTTTTGTGGCAATACAGTGCGAGAATGGACATTTTGCTTGCTCTACCTGTTGTGCTATTGGAAGGGAGTGTCTTGAGTGCTCATCTCGCATTCCTTCTTACAACCGTTGCAGAGCTATTGAGAAAGTGTTGGAATCTATTAACATATCATGTCTTAATGCAAAATATGGTTGCAAAGAGACATTGAGTTACAGTGAAAGGAATAACCATGAGAAGAAATGTATCTATATTCCATGTTTCTGCCCACATAAAGGCTGTGACTTTGTTGCCTCATCAAAGGAGTTATCCCTCCACTTCAGCAATAAACATAAAACTTCTGGAATCAAATTTTTATACAATCACTCTTTCCATGTATCCATGAATCCTTATGATGAATCTCTTATTCTTCAAGAGCAAACATATGGAAATTTGTTTATTCTCAACAACAATGTTGTTGAGAATATGGGAAATGTGGTCACTATTAGATGCATGGGGTCTAACTCTTCTCAGCCAGGGCATGCTCATGCTATAGTTGCCAAGTGTCAGGGATACTCTTTAGAGTCGATGTCTTATACCAAGAACATTCAAAGGGGCACGACAGATATTCCTTCATCAGAGTTCCTTGTGATTCCATTTGACCGTTTTGGTTATTCTGCATCTCTCGATCTGGAGATTTGCATAAGAAGAAGATAGAATGCTTCACACTTTGCAGAGTGCAAAGGTCCTTAGCTCTTTGTGGGTTCGTTTCTAGATATAGAAATTAGTCTTTGATCGGTTTTTTTATGTAATTTTTGTCTTAGAATAAGATGAATCATATTCCTTATGCAAATCAAATGTGTCAGACATACATACGTAGACAATCAATCTTGACTTTTTTTTAAAGAAAATTGTTATTAGTTCCTAATTAAGCAGAAAGTACGTGCATGAATACATAGGTTTGGAGTTTTAATATTTTAATCTTTAATTATTTATGAGAAAACTTGTTTAGTCAATCTTGTCAAGCTTCACGATGCCCATATTTGTTTGTTTCGCCAAGACGTGGAAAATTGTTGACTGCATGCTCTTCACACTATATGGTAGGCAAATAACTAGTCAAATAAATTTAACTTATGGTTTCCAAATTATATTTTAGGGGAAGGTTATACTTACAACTTATTTTCCTTTACAACATCTTACAACCAATATCTTAACCGTTGATTTCCATCAATCAACGGTTAAGATTTTTGCCAATAAAATTTATTAATTAATTATTAATTCGCAATAAATCTTAATCGTTGATTGGCGGAAATCAACGGTTAAGATATTGGTTGTAAAGGAAAATAGGTTGTAAGTATAATCTCTCCCTATATTTTATATACATATATTATATATGTTATGTCCATTTGCAAAACATGCAGGCGTGCAAGTTTGATTGCTTTTGATATATTGAGTTCAATATTCGATTTTGGACCTTTGGTGTGATTTTTTTTATATGGATCATGTTAGGGTTGAAGAAGAAATTAAACATACCTATATTTTAAGGGTTTATCATCTATCATTTAACATGACCACAAAAAATTTCCTACACACACAATATTTCGTGGGACCCTGATGTGCCTCTGGCAAGTGTGATTTTTCTGTGTTAAAATTGACAAGAATTGAGTCATAAGAGAGCAATTTAAATACATATTTGCTAATTATGTTGATTCTTTGTATGTCAATAATATGCACCTGTTAGTTGTGTTTTTACAGGAAAAAAAAGTGAAATTTGAATTCAAAATTTGAATTCAAAACTATTTTTAATTTAATTCTTTCGTTACGTAATAAGTTTTAATTTAATTCTTCAGTTACGTAATAAAGTTTTAATTAAATCTTTACGTTATACGTTTTGGTAATAAAGTTGTAATTAATTATTCCATTACACATTTCATCAGAGGGGTAATTTTGGAAGACGCAGCGAAACCCTAGTTGCTACCTATGTAAAGGTTCCTCTCCACACACTCCATGGCACACAATTCAGTCTTCAGAGGAAATCCCACACATTTTGATAATTCCATTCCATCTGGATCTGGAGAGACTGGAGGATAAGGGCTCTGTGGCGTTCTTCGTTCTTCATCTTGTTCCAGTTAAAAAGGAAGAGATTCGAAAAATTGTTAGGATCAGCATTTAAAGCTCATTACATCACATTTCAAACTATACTCAATTAGCGCTGAAGCAATTAAGGAAAGAATCTGCAATCAAAGCTCTGAGTCAAAGAAGATTAAGAGAGAACAATCTAATTCAAAAATTTCACCTAATTGAGCGCGTCTAGCATATTTTTTCACAATAGTGGGATCACTATAACCGACTCCATTGAGTTCGTGGTTGTTTTAGCTTTGCTTCAGAGAGATGGAGAATGATTTGGTTCATCGTTCCCATAAAAGGAAAAGATCCAGCAGTAATCCAGTCCAAAACCATAAGCGATGCAGGTTTACTACTATTGAATACGAATACATCAGCCGGAAACAGCCTCTGCTGGAAGGTGAAGAAAAAGAACCGGTAGAGGAGGAAGTGGTAGAGAAAGTGGTTGAGAAAGAAGAAGAAGAAGAACCGGTAGAGGAGGAAGAAGAAGAGAAAGAAGAAGAAGATCCGGAAGAGGAAGTGGCCGAGAAAGAAGAAGAAGAAGAAGATCCGATAGAGGAGGAAGAGGAAGAGAAAGAAGAAGAAGAAGATCCGGAAGAGGAAGAGGAGGAAGAGGAAGAGAAAGAACAAGAAGAAGATCCGGAAGAGGAAGAAGAGGAAGAGAAAGATCTGGAAGAGGAAGAAGAAGAAGAAGGAGATCCGGAAGAAGACTATGTGCATTGTCAAGGGAGTGAAAATCATGATGAAGATGTTGGAGAAAATAATCCTATGGAAGATGATGGGGATGTTGGAGAAAATAATCCTATGGAAGATGATGAGGATGTTGGAGAAAATAATCCTATGGAAGATGATGAGGATGTTGGAGAAATAATCCTATGGAAGATGATGAGGATGTTGGAGAAAATAATCCTATGGAAGATGATGAGGATGTTGGAGAAAATAATCCTATGGAAGATGATGAGGATGTTGGAGAAAATAATCCTTTGGAAGATGATGAGGATGTTGGAGAAAATAATCCTATGGAAGATGATGAGGATGTTGGAGAAAATAATCCTATGGAAGATGATGAGGATATTGGAGAAAATAATCCTATGGAAGATGATGAAGCAACATATAAGTTTAATGGCATAGACCCTATTTCTGCCACCCTTTCTGACCCTAAAGTCTTGGACTGCTGCAGCTGCTCTCAACCCTTAACTGTTCCTGTCTTCCAGGTATATATATATATATATATATCTTTGCCCCATGCTTCATTCTTAAACTTGGGCTTTTAATGTTTTCTTTTCATTAATTTGCAGTTTAATTTGTTTTTGGTGAAAAATTATGATTGCCTATCGGTTTTACCCTATTTGAGAATCAAATTCAAAATTATATGGAATGAGAATTTTCTATTTGCTATTAATTAATTTGATTATATTTGTAATTTTAAGTTCACTGATTATATGCATATATGGTGATCCTGGGCTAATCTTATTTGTTGAGTGCCTCAAAGTCTTAGCAGTTTATAATCTTTAGTCTTTGCACCATCTTTTCTGTATACTTGCACGGAAAGGTAAGGGTATTTCATTGAAATTACTATTAAAAGTGCTCCTCACTGCATCATAATTAACTTATGATCAAAAACAAATATACATATTCTAATGCATCACATATTCATTCATATTTATATAAATAAATAGTTAATTACTAGAAATGTAACTGTTTGTATCATTCAGCTGTTACAAAGTTGAATTAGGTAGAGTCTCATATCCAATACATCATGTACGTTGTTAAGAGGAGACCAAAAAGAGCTTTATATATTTGATATGAACTTTAACTTCCGTGAGCTTACTGCTAGAATTTTTTTTTTACCTAATTTGGATACCCGAGTCAAAAATTATGGCTTTCAGAAGTTTTACGATTAAATTGTAATTTTTTTTTTGGAAAAAAAAGTGACACGTGTAACACTTGATAAGTAACACCTAAATTAGGCGTGATTTCCTCTTGAGTGACGCCCAATTTAGGGGTGATTAATAACGTCCAAATTGAGCGTGATATTGTGCAATAAATATATAATTATTTCCAAAACTGTCATAGATTCGTAATTTTTATTTTAAAAAAAATTATATAAATTTTTTTGACGTTTTTTCACATCAATAGTGGAATAGGAATAGAAAAAAAAAAGTTAAGTGTTACGTTGTATGGAGAGGAATTTTATATTATAAAAATTTTAAAACAAATAATTTAATAATATTACTCAAATTTTATTATATATATATATATATATATATATATATATATATATAAATTCTTTAGTTTTGGGGGGCCACCCTTGACTAAGGATCCAGATATTCTTACAATCGAATGTTTATAGATTTACATGCCTATAACGATTATTGGAGGTTATTTGAATTTTGAATTTTAAATTGGTGACAATCTGTAACTAACTCGTAAAAAGGAAACTCCTAATAAAACGTAATCAATTCCTAATAAATACAAAATACAATCAACTCCTATTAAATACAAAACACAATCAGCTCCTCATAAATACAAAACATAATTAGCTAATCAACTCCTATTACATTAAATTCAAAATTCAAAATTCAAAATTTAGAATTAAAATAACCTCCAATAACGATTTAAATATTCATTAAATTATAATCGGTATCTAATAGGATATCAAATCGAGAGTGTAACTAAATTTGAGAAGGCACGTGACCGGAGAATATAAAGCGGGTAATCCTAATGTATATAAATGGAGAACGTTTGAGACAACTGTTGCACTCCCTTTGACATCAACAGAGGCGTTTGCAATAGTCTTTGTAGGCCCAGTTAGTTTATTTGGCAAGTATTGTACTATTTTCAAATGTAAGGGATAGTAAATAAATAGAGAGAACAATCTAAGTTCAAAAATTTCACCTAATCTAAACCCCCTGAGAGAACGAGCGCGTCTAGCATATTTTTTCACAATAGTGGGATCACTATAACCGACTCCATTGAGTTCGTGGTTGTTTTAGCTTTGCTTCAGAGAGATGGAGAATGATTTGGTTCATCGTTCCCATAAAAGGAAAAGATCCAGCAGTAATCCAGTCCAAAACCATAAGCGATGCAGGTTTACTACTATTGAATACGAATACATCAGCCGGAAACAGCCTCTGCTGGAAGGTGAAGAAAAAGAACCGGTAGAGGAGGAAGTGGTAGAGAAAGTGGTTGAGAAAGAAGAAGAAGAAGAACCGGTAGAGGAGGAAGAAGAAGAGAAAGAAGAAGAAGATCCGGAAGAGGAAGTGGCCGAGAAAGAAGAAGAAGAAGAAGATCCGATAGAGGAGGAAGAGGAAGAGAAAGAAGAAGATCCGGAAGAGGTAGAGGAGGAAGAGGAAGAGAAAGAAGAAGAAGATCCGGAAGAGGAAGAAGAGGAAGAGAAAGATCTGGAAGAGGAAGAAGAAGAAGAAGATCCGGAAGAAGACTATGTGCATTGTCAAGGGAGTGAAAATCATGATGAGGATGTTGGAGAAAATAATCCTATGGAAGATGATGTGTTGGAGAAAATAATCCTATGGAAGATGATGAGGATGTTGGAGAAAATAATCCTATGGAAGATGATGAGGATGTTGGAGAAAATAATCCTATGGAAGATGATGAGGATGTTGGAGAAAATAATCCTATGGAAGATGATGAGGATGTTGGAGAAAATAATCCTATGGAAGATGATGAGGATGTTGGAGAAAATAATCCTATGGAAGATGATGAGGATGTTGGAGAAAATAATCCTATGGAAGATGATGAGGATGTTGGAGAAAATAATCCTATGGAAGATGATGAGGATGTTGGAGAAAATAATCCTATGGAAGATGATGAAGCAACATCTAAGTTTAATGGCATAGACTGCCTACCCTTTCTGACCCTAAAGTCTTGGACTGCTGCAGCTGCTCTCAACCCTTAACTGTTCCTGTCTTCCAGGTATATATATATATATATATATATATATATATATATATATATATATATATATATATCTTTGCCCCATGCATCATTCTTAAACTTCAGCTTTTACTGTTTTCTTTTCATTAATTTGCAGTTTAATTTGTTTTTGGTGAAAAATTGTGATTGCCTATCGTTTTTACCCTAATTTGAGAATCAAATACAGAATTATATGGAATGAAAATTTTCTATTTTCTATTAATTAATTTGATTATATTTATCATTTTCTGTTCACTGATTATATGCATATATGGTGATCCTGCGCTAATCTTATTTGTTGAGTGCCTCATCTTAGCAGTTTATAATCTTTAGTCTTTGCACCATCTTTTCTGTATACTTGCACGGAAAGGTAAGGGTATTTCATTGAAATTACTATTAAAAGTGCTCCTCACTGCATCATAATTAACTTATGATCAAAAACAAATATACATATTCTAATGCATCACATATTCATTCATATTTATCTAAATAAATAGTTAATTACTAGAAATGTAATTGTTTGTATTATTTAGCTGTTACAAAGTTGAATTAGGTAGAGTCTCATATCCAATACATCATGTACGTTGTTAAGAGGAGACCAAAAAGAGCTTTATATTTGTGATATGAACTTTAATTTCCGTGAGCTTACTGCTAGAAATTTTTGATTTAGTAAGTTGTATTTTTCATTACCGTATTAAGTATCATTCTGATACATCACTAGGAATTGCACCACTTAATCTTATCATTCTGATACATGCTTTTAATCCTGGCATTCATACATGAGAAGTTTTTTTTTTATGGCACTCATGGTTCTTTTTGTTTGTGTTTCTTTTATTTGTTATCTGGCTTGTTTCTTATGTAAAATTTGAACTTTTTACTACAATTTGCAAGCCTTTCTAAGGCATTTGTTTGTTTTTGTTGGTTATAAGGTACCATATACTGCAAAATCTAATTTAATAACTTCATTTGTGATTTTTGTGGCAATACAGTGCGAGAATGGACATTTTGCTTGCTCTACCTGTTGTGCTATTGGAAGGGAGTGTCTTGAGTGCTCATCTCGCATTCCTTCTTACAACCGTTGCAGAGCTATTGAGAAAGTGTTGGAATCTATTAACATATCATGTCTTAATGCAAAATATGGTTGCAAAGAGACATTGAGTTACAGTGAAAGGAATAACCATGAGAAGAAATGTATCTATATTCCATGTTTCTGCCCACATAAAGGCTGTGACTTTGTTGCCTCATCAAAGGAGTTATCCCTCCACTTCAGCAATAAACATAAAACTTCTGGAATCAAATTTTTATACAATCACTCTTTCCATGTATCCATGAATCCTTATGATGAATCTCTTATTCTTCAAGAGCAAACATATGGAAATTTGTTTATTCTCAACAACAATGTTGTTGAGAATATTGGAAATGTGGTCACTATTAGATGCATGGTATAACACCTCATATATTTAAACGTGAATTTTTATATTATATTGTGGGATGAAAGTTGGTGGATTAGTGAAAATCCAAGGATTATGGCCAAAATGGGCAAAAAGGGCAAAATGGTAATTTGCCAACCGTGTGTTCTGAGGCAAAAATACTGAGTTAGAGATTTCAAATGACAAAAGTAATGCTGGAAATGGAATCAGGGCGGAAAATTGAGTGAATAGGCAAATTGGGAAAAATTGATGAATAGTGATTTTTAAGTGTTAAAATACTGTGATGTGAGTGTACCGATAGGTGTGAAATTTTTATCAAGATTTTGGAGAAATAAAAATATGTCATGGACTGGAAAAATGTGTAGATTAAGAATTTATGATCGGAAATTTTATCGGAGTTAAAGTTAGATCGCGTGTGGGACCCGTGTGACCGAAGTCACTTGGCCCCACCCCTTTTTCTTCTTCCTTCCTTCTCTTTTCCTCTCCATTCTCGCGCGCCCCTCCCCTGCACAAGAAACCCAAAACCCCATTTCTTCACCATTTCTTCATTTCTTCACCGAATCGCTTGATTTTGGTGTTGAAATCTATCGTAAACAACCTTCCAAAGCCATTGGTAACACTTAGAACCCTTGAATCCACCTCCTTGCTGCGTTTTTGACAAAAATCAGATCCGACCCACTTGGGTTCTTGGAGTTTTGTTGGAGTTTTGATCTTCTTATGGTCTAGTGAAGCCTTGGTGGTGATCATACAACACATTGTGAGTATATTTGTGGTATTTTTGTGGTTGATTTCATAGATCTAGGAATTTATGCTTTAAACCTTTGATTTTAGATGTGTGATGATAGAGAGCCCAAATGGAAAAATGCTATTAGATGAAAAGGCCTTAGAATCATGCTTGTAAGCTAGAAATGCTATGATAATTTTTGGTGAAAAAGATAGGTTTTTAACTTAGGAAAATTTGAGGGATTTTCATGAAAAATGAGTTTTGGTGTAATTTGGATTTGATGATTGTTGTAGGGTGCCTCACACGGACGTGGTTGTGAGAAGTTGAATTGGAGCATACGTTTGGAACGGATTGCTCGTATTGAGGTAAACTCTTGGAACTTGGGTTTAATCCCTAGTGTGCTCCACCACACCTAGAGGAAGGTTGTGGTTGGATTATGTAGTTATGACATGGTGTGATTGTGTGCTTGTATGCATATTGCTTGTATTTTGTGAAAAATTGTTTGGTCACTGGCCAGTTGACGTGTGTTGGTTTGGACATCCGCTGGATTCGTCCTACGGGAGAATGCCAGTTGGAGATGCCATGGTGTTGACTCTGGGAGCGACATCAGGATGATCCAAGCGGGGGACGTCCGCCGGATAGGGCTCATGAGGAGTTCCGGTTGGGTATTGCCATGGAGTCTTCTCAACCATGGGAGAGGCGCCAGGACTGTCTCGGGAGTTATATGATGGAGTCCTTGAACATGAATCCATGAGTGGATGTTCTTGGGTGTCTCCAGGTGGATGGTGATATTGTTTTACTTGCATGTCATATTATGTCATTTTGATACATTTTAGTGAGCCATGGAGTGGAGAGAGCCTCTAGCTCCATTGGTTTACTGAGATATATCCGTATATCTCACCCCGTGTTTGGGGGACCACATTTCAGGTCACTATGAGCCGGGAGGAGCTTCGGGCAAGAAGCCCGTATAGTGGACGTTGGATTGGCATGCGGTACATTGGGATTGCATGGCTTTTTGGAGGAGTTTATGGAGTGCACATAGCATACCATTAGTGTTTTGAGACTTAGGTCATGAACATATTGCATGATGTCATTTCCATGCTTTTGTTAGTGTTCATGGTCATATGCTAAGTCTTGTTTATGTTGCATTATTCATGGCTTGGATAACTGTATATTTTGAGTGAGCATGGGACTTGTCCATTGCCACATTCATAGCCTTGAAGTCTTGATGAGTAATGTTGTAAAAATGGTCCATATTTGTATGTAAAGGGCCATTATTTGAGAACCTTGTAAATGATGTTTAAACTTAAGGAAAATGCATGATGGAAGGGCCTAGAGCCTACATTAGGACATGATTATGTGTTATGTGGAGTACCAAGGGGTTAGGGATGGATTACACACCCTTTTTGGGGCTTAAAATGCTGTAATCTGTCATTTTGCTGCATAGTAATCGATTACCCAAGGCATGGTAATCGATTACCATGCAATAGGGGACGAAAAATTGGCTACTGTCTTCACTGGTAATCGATTACTTGCCTTTGGTAATCGATTACCATGTGAGGTAATCGATTACCCAAAGTTGGTAATCGATTACCAGAACAGAGGATGAAGAATTTTGGCTACTGCCTCATTTTTGACAGGTGGTAATCGATTACCACCCACTGGTAATCGATTACCACAGTGTAAATTTTCGAAAATTCAGTTTTTTCTAGACTAAAAGAAAGGGGTTTAACTCGATGGGTAGAACTCCAAATGATTCGTGGTTTGAAACCACGCGTAGACAATGTAAAGGACTATAACTTGGTAAATTTTGAGAGTAAGATGGTGAGTTTAAATAAATTGAATAAAAAGAAAGATTTATGATGTTAGAAAGTGAATGATTCCGCAAATGGCATTTACAATTATAGTGTGGTTTTAATTGATTACGGAAAATGTATTGTTGTAAAAAGAAAAGGAATATGTTAAAAGAAAAATTTGCCCGTAATTTAATTAACCTAATCACTGTGATTGTAACTGCGCTTAATATCATAATCAATGTTAACAATACCGGTGTACAACGGGCTGTTACATTTTATGGTATCAGAGCAGTTTTGTGTGGGAAACTCTGATTGTTGGTGTATGTTGTATCTTGTGTGCCATAGCTATCTGTGAACTATTTATGATTAATGTATATGTGATTCCTCAGTGTGGGTCTGATCAACTCATTCCTTTGTGTTACATGTACAGATATCATGAGTAGGGCGCGTGGTCGCCGTGGGGCACGTGGTGCAGGTCCTTTGCCACCGGATCCGGTCACTGCAGTACTGAATGCTCTGCAGGCGGAAACGGCTGCAAATAGAAATATGACTGAGAACCTGATGAAAACTAATCAGGATATGATGCAGGCCTTTATGGCTGAGATGAGGGCGGATAGAGGTCGTCCTAGGAGGTATAATTCACCTCCACATACGGCTACGGTGACTCCTACACCGACGCCATCTGTTACTCCTCAACAGGGGGAGAGTGGGGCTAGTCACCACACTGGTGAGGCTAGTCACCATACTACTACTGACCCTAGTTATGTTCCTGATCCGTCATCTGTTGCCCAATCTACTGGGGCTGCTGGGCAGGTGCTTGATAATGCTGATGATGAGCGTAGGCTCATATCTTTTAGGAAACATAAGCCACCCGCATTTCTGGGGTCAAGGGACCCAAAGGAGGTCACTGCTTGGTTGAGGGGTATGGATAAGATTTTTCAAGTTATGAGATGCCAAGATCCGCAGAAGTTATTGTATTCTGTTTATATGTTGGAGGGCGATGCCCAAGAGTGGTGGGACAATGTGTCTCGCCCATTTGTTATTCAGGGTGAGGTTCTTACTTGGACTTTATTCGAAGGTTTATTTCACGAAGAATATTTTCCCCGCGATGTTCGGGAGGTAAAGCAAGGTGAATTCGATAATTTGGTACAGGGAGTTATGACTGTGGATGCCTATGTGGCAAAATTTAATGAGCTTGTGAAGTTTGCTAATTATGGAGGTACTCTACCTACTCCGGAATTCTTGTCAGCTAAATTTCAAAGAGGGCTGAGTGAGAAGATTGCAAAGAGGATGTCTAATACTGCGGTGAGGAACTTTGCTGATTTGGTGACCCAATGCAAGAGGGTCGAGACTGTTTATGGAAGATATCCGAAATCTGATTCGACAAAAGAGCAAGATGTTAAGAGGACACCTGGTCCTTCTGGTAATACTAATAGAGGAGGTTTCAATAATAATAATAGAGGTAGGGGGTTGCATGTGAGGCAGCCTCCTGGTCAGTTCAAGAGGGGTGGAAATACTGGTGGTGGTGGTGCTTCGAACAGATATTTTACCCCACAATGTGGGAAGTGTGGGAAATACCACAGAGGTGTATGTGGTGCTGGTACGTCGAATTGTTTTAGATGTGGTCAGAGTGGCCACTTTGCTAGAAATTGTACATCTTCTTCGGGGCAGGCTGCGAATCTGCAGGCCTTGCCGCCAGCTACTACTACTACTGCTGCTCCTATTGCTGTTGTTCCTACTGTGGGAAGAGTTTATACTACAAATGCGCAACGTACTGAAAAGGCTCCGAATTTGGTTAAAGGTATAATTTTTCTCTCTAATGTTGATTTATCTGTGTTGTTTGATTCGGGAGCGACACATTCATTTGTGGCGGACTATGTGGCTAAGGCGTTGGACTTAAAGGTAACACGGATGGTTCCTCCGATGCGTATTACTACCGCTACAGGAGAGGTTAGTGAGTCGTCTTGGATCTGTGAAGATGTGAAGTTCACCTATTTAGGCAGGGGTTACACCATTGATTTAATTATCTTACCCCTGGCCTCTGTCAATTTGATTTTGGGGATGGATTGGTTGTCTCGGAACTGCGCAATGATTGATTGCTGCGGGAAGAGGTTGTTGTTATCTCACGAGAGGCCGTCTGTTTGTCCGTCTCTGTATTTGTCCGTAAGTCAAACTGTGAAAGCCTTGAAGGCTGGAGATTTGGGTTATGTCTTGTTGGGCGGATTGGTAGGTGACAAAAAGGAGGAGATTTCTATCATTCCAGTTGTAAATGAGTTTGAGGACGTATTTCCGGATGAGATACCGGAATTCCCACCTGAAAGAGAGATTGAATTCTCGATTGACTTATTGCCTGGTGTGGGGCCGATCTCCTTGGCTCCATATCGGATGTCGCCACCTGAGTTGGCTGAATTGAAGAAACACATTGAAGAATTGTCTGCGAAGAATTTTATTAGGCCGAGTGTGTCTCCGTGGGGAGCACCAGTGATATTTGTAAAGAAAAAGGATGGTAGCATGAGGTTGTGCACTGACTACCGACAGCTGAATAAAGTGACTATTAAGAACCGGTACCCATTACCGCGTATTGATGATTTACTAGATCAGTTAAGGGGTGCCTGCGTATTTTCGAAGATTGATCTCCGGTCCGGATATCACCAGATTCGGATTAAACCGGAGGATGTACCAAAAATAGCTTTCCGATCCAGATATGGACATTTTGAATATCAAGTGATTCCTTTTGGGCTTACTAATGCCCCGGCGGTGTTCATGGACTATATGAACCGCATTTTCAAACCGTTTTTGGACCAGTTTGTAATTGTTTTTATTGATGACATTTTGATCTACTCTAAGAGTAAGGAGGAGCACGTCGACCATTTGAGGACTGTGTTGCAGGTGTTAAAAGATAAGAAGTTATATGCTAAACCGTCTAAGTGTGAATTCTGGTTGTCTGAGGTGCAATTTTTGGGTCATGTTATTTCTGCAAGCGGTGTTGCAGTGGATCCAAGCAAGATTGAAGCGGTGAGTGACTGGGAACGACCTAAGACTGTGACTGAAATTAGAAGTTTTCTGGGGCTTGCTGGCTATTATCGCCGATTTATACAGGGGTTTTCTGCAATGGTTCTACCGTTGACCCGATTGACACGAAAGGATACTCCTTTTGTGTGGACCCAGGAATGTGAGGACTGCTTTCTGCTACTTAAAGAGAAGTTGACCACTGCTCCGGTGTTGACTCTACCTGATCCGGAGGGTGAGTTTGTATTATATTGTGACGCTTCGAAGAAAGGTTTAGGGAGCGTACTGATGCAGGAAGGAAAAGTGATTGCATATGCGTCTAGGCAGTTAAGGCCGCATGAAGAAAATTATCCGACGCATGACTTAGAATTGGCTGCTATTGTGTTTTCCTTGAAAATTTGGAGGCATTTTCTGTATGGAATGAAGTTTGCTGTGTTCAGCGACCATAAAAGCTTGAAATATTTTTTTGATCAGAAGGAGCTGAATATGAGACAGCGTAGATGGGTTGAATTCTTGAAGGATTATGATTTTGAGCTGAAATACCACCCGGGAAAGGCCAATGTTGTGGCTGATGCATTGAGTAGGAAGTTTGTTAACTTATCTCATATGATGATGTGGGACAATGAAGTGATTGAGCAATTCCGTGATATGAAAATAACGGATTTCTTTGCAGGAAGAATGTGTGATATGGAGTTGACTCGGATTGAGAACGAGCTGCACGAGAAAATTAAAGAGACTCAGATTCGCAATGAGAGTATAAAGTATTTGAAAGGCCAGAGTGGCATATCTGTGAATGAACAAGGATTACTATTATATCAGGGCAGGATTGTTGTGCCCAAGGAACTTGCAGAGGAAGTTATGACTGAGGCCCATAAGGGTCAATATGCTATCCACCCAGGTGCCACAAAAATGTACCAAGATTTGAAAGTTAAGTTCTGGTGGCCTGGTATGAAAAGAGATGTTGCCGAGTACGTATCTAAGTGCTTGGTGTGTCAAAAAGTAAAAATAGAGCATCAGAAACCTGCTGGATTACTTCAGCCGCTGGATATACCTGAATGGAAATGGGAAAGTATTTCAATGGATTTTGTTGTGGGATTGCCGCGAACTCAAGCTGGTTATGATTCAATTTGGGTTATTGTGGACCGACTCACGAAGTCTGCACATTTTCTACCAGTACGAGTAGACTACACCACAGAGAAGTTGGCCACATTGTATGTAAAGGAGATTGTTAGACTCCATGGGATACCGATTAGCATTGTTAGTGATCGGGACCCGAAGTTTACTTCACGATTTTGGGGAGCTTTGCAGCAGGCTTTTGGCACTCAGCTTCGACTGAGCACTGCTTATCACCCGCAGACTGATGGTCAGACTGAGAGGACCATACAGAAACTTGAGGATATGCTGAGAGCTTGCACACTGGAACAGGGTAATGCTTGGGATAAGTACTTACCATTGGTGGAATTTTCTTATAACAACAGTTTTCATTCCAGTCTGGGTATGGCACCATATGAGGTTTTGTATGGCAGGAGGTGTCGTACGCCCACTTGTTGGACTGAGGTAGGCGATAAAGAAAGATTTGGTCCGGATTTTGTGCAGGAAACGACAGTGCAAATTGAAATAATCAAAGAAAAATTGAAACAGGCACAGAATCGGCAGAAAAGTTACTATGACAATAAGCATAGACCGCTGGAATTTGAGGAAGGTGACCATGTTTTTGTACGTTTGTCGCCGGTCACAGGTGTTGGCCGTGCGTTGGGTGTGAGGAAGCTGAGTCCACGGTTCATTGGGCCGTATCAGATTATGAAAAGAATAGGATTGATGGCCTATCAGCTTGCCTTACCCCCACAGTTGTCCAATTTACATGATGTTTTTCATGTGTCGCAGTTGCGACGTTATGTTCCGGATGAATCACATGTGGTGATGCCGGATAATATTGAAATCAGGGAGAACTTGAAGACTCCCATTGGTCCTATTGCAGTTTTGGATCGCAGTGAAAAGCGATTGAGAAGTAAAGTGATTCCCATGCTGAAGATTCAGTGGGAAGGCCGCACACCTGAGGAGGCTACTTGGGAGCGGGAGGACGAGATTCTCCGGCTGTATCCTGAGTTAGCGAGCAGGTATGATTTAATTTTGCGGACAAAATTTCAAAAAGGTGGGGTGAATATAACACCTCATATATTTAAATGTGAATTTTTATATTATATTGTGGGATGAAAGTTGGTGGATTAGTGAAAATCCAAGGATTATGGCCAAAATGGGCAAAAAGGGCAAAATGGTAATTTGCCAACCGTGTGTTCTGAGGCAAAAATACTGAGTTAGAGATTTCAAATGACAAAAGTAATGCTGGAAATGGAATCAGGGCAGAAAATTGAGTGAATAGGCAAATTGGGAAAAATTGATGAATAGTGATTTTTAAATGTTAAAATACTGTGATGTGAGTGTACCGATAGGTGTGAAATTTTTATCAAGATTTTGGAGAAATAAAAATATGTCATGGACTGGAAAAATATGTAGATTAAGAATTTATGATCGGAAATTTTATCGGAGTTAAAGTTAGATCGCGTGTGGGACCCGTGTGACCGAAGTCACTTGGCCCCACCCCTTTTTCTTCTTCCTTCCTTCTCTTTTCCTCTCCATTCTCGCGCGCCCCTCCCCTGCACAAGAAACCCAAAACCCCATTTCTTCACCATTTCACCATTTCTTCATTTCTTCACCGAATCGCTTGATTTTGGTGTTGAAATCTATCGTAAACAACCTTCCAAAGCCATTGGTAACACTTAGAACCCTTGAATCCACCTCCTTGCTGCGTTTTTGACAAAAATCAGATCCGACCCACTTGGGTTCTTGGAGTTTTGTTGGAGTTTTGATCTTCTTATGGTCTAGTGAAGCCTTGGTGGTGATCATACAACACATTGTGAGTATATTTGTGGTTGATTTCATAGATCTAGGAATTTATGCTTTAAACCTTTGATTTTATATGTGTGATGATAGAGAGCCCAAATGGAAAAATGCTATTAGATGAAAAGGCCTTAGAATCATGCTTGTAAGCTAGAAATGCTATGATAATTTTTGGTGAAAAAAATAGGTTTTTAACTTAGGAAAATTTGAGGGATTTTCATGAAAAATGAGTTTTGGTCTAATTTGGATTTGATGATTGTTGTAGGGTGCCTCACACGGACGTGGTTGTGAGAAGTTGAATTGGAGCATACGTTTGGAACGGATTGCTCGTATTGAGGTAAACTCTTGGAACTTGGGTTTAATCCCTAGTGTGCTCCACCACACCTAGAGGAAGGTTGTGGTTGGATTATGTAGTTATGACATGGTGTGATTGTGTGCTTGTATGCATATTGCTTGTATTTTGTGAAAAATTGTTTGGTCACTGGCCAGTTGACGTGTGTTGGTTTGGACATCCGCTGGATTCGTCCTACGGGAGAATGCCAGTTGGAGATGCCATGGTGTTGACTCTGGGAGCGACATCAGGATGATCCAAGCGGGGGACGTCCGCCGGATAGGGCTCATGAGGAGTTCCGGTTGGGTATTGCCATGGAGTCTTCTCAACCATAGGAGAGGCGCCAGGACTGTCTCGGGAGTTATATGATGGAGTCCTTGAACATGAATCCATGAGTGGATGTTCTTGGGTGTCTCCAGGTGGATGGTGATATTGTTTTACTTGCATGTTATATTATGTCATTTTGATACATTTTAGTGAGCCATGGAGTGGAGAGAGCCTCTAGCTCCATTGGTTTACTGAGATATATCCGTATATCTCACCCCGTGTTTGGGGGACCACATTTCAGGTCACTATGAGCCGGGAGGAGCTTCGGGCAAGAAGCCCGTATAGTGGACGTTGGATTGGCATGCGGTACATTGGGATTGCATGGCTTTTTGGAGGAGTTTATGGAGTGCACATAGCATACCATTAGTGTTTTGAGACTTAGGTCATGAACATATTGCATGATGTCATTTCCATGCTTTTGTTAGTGTTCATGGTCATATGCTAAGTCTTGTTTATGTTGCACTATTCATGGCTTGGATAACTGTATATTTTGAGTGAGCATGGGACTTGTCCATTGCCACATTCATAGCCTTGAAGTCTTGATGAGTAATGTTGTAAAAATGGTCCATATTTGTATGTAAAGGGCCATTATTTGAGAACCTTGTAAATGATGTTTAAACTTAAGGAAAATGCATGATGGAAGGGCCTAGAGCCTACATTAGGACATGATTATGTGTTATGTGGAGTACCAAGGGGTTAGGGATGGATTACACACCCTTTTTGGGGCTTAAAATGCTGTAATCTGTCATTTTGCTGCATAGTAATCGATTACCCAAGGCATGGTAATCGATTACCATGCAACAGGGGACGAAAAATTGGCTACTGTCTTCACTGGTAATCGATTACTGGCCTTTGGTAATCGATTACCATGTGAGGTAATCGATTACCCAAAGTTGGTAATCGATTACCAGAACAGAGGATGAAGAATTTTGGCTACTGCCTCATTTTTGACAGGTGGTAATCGATTACCACCCACTGGTAATCGATTACCACAGTGTAAATTTTCGAAAATTCAGTTTTTTCTAGACTAAAAGAAAGGGGTTTAACTCGATGTGTAGAACTCCAAATGATTCGTGGTTTGAAACCACGCGTAGACAATGTAAAGGACTATAACTTGGTAAATTTTGAGAGTAAGATGGTGAGTTTAAATAAATTGAATAAAAAGAAAGATTTATGATGTTAGAAAGTGAATGATTCCGCAAATGGCATTTACAATTATAGTGTGGTTTTAATTGATAACGGAAAATGTATTGTTGTAAAAAGAAAAGGAATATGTTAAAAGAAAAATTTGCCCGTAATTTAATTAACCTAATCACTGTGATTGTAACTGCGCTTAATATCATAATCAATGTTAACAATACCGGTGTACAACGGGCTGTTACACATGGGGTCTAACTCTTCTCAGCCAGGGCATGCTCATGCTATAGTTGCCAAGTGTCAGGGATACTCTTTAGAGTCGATGTCTTATACCAAGAACATTCAAAGGGGCACGACAGATATTCCTTCATCAGAGTTCCTTGTGATTCCATTTGACCGTTTTGGTTATTCTGCATCTCTCGATCTAGAGATTTGCATAAGAAGAAGATAGAATGCTTCACACTTTGCATAGTGCAAAGGTCCTTAGCTCTTTGTGGGTTCGTTTCTAGATATAGAAATTAGTCTTTGATCGGTTTTTTTATGTAATTTTTGTCTTAGAATAAGATGAATCATATTCCTTATGCAAATCAAATGTGTCAGACATACATATGTAGACAATCAATCTTGACTTTTTTTTAAAGAAAATTGTTATTAGTTCCTAATTAAGCAGAAAGTACGTGCATGAATACATAGGTTTGGAGTTTTAATATTTTAATCTTTAATTATTTATGAGAAAACTTGTTTAGTCAATCTTGTCAAGCTTCACGATGCCCATATTTGTTTGTTTCGCCAAGACGTGGAAAATTGTTGACTGCATGCTCTTCACACTATATGGTAGGCAAATAACTAGTCAAATAAATTTAACTTATGGTTTCCAAATTATATTTTAGGGGAAGGTTATACTTACAACTTATTTTCCTTTACAACATCTTACAACCAATATCTTAACCGTTGATTTCCGTCAATCAACGGTTAAGATTTTTGCCAATAAAATTTATTAATTAATTATTAATTCGCAATAAATTTTAATCGTTGATTGGCAGAAATCAACGGTTAAGATATTGGTTGTAAAGGAAAATAGGTTGTAAGTATAATCTCTCCCTATATTTTATATACATATATTATATATGTTATGTCCATTTGCAAAACATGCAGGCGTGCAAGTTTGATTGCTTTTGATATATTGAGTTCAATATTCGATTTTGGACCTTTGGTGTGATTTTTTTTATATGGATCATGTTAGGGTTGAAGAAGAAATTAAACATACCTATATTTTAAGGGTTTATCATCTATCATTTAACATGACCACAAAAAATTTCCTACACACACAATATTTCGTGGGACCCTGATGTGCCTCTGGCAAGTGTGATTTTTCTGTGTTAAAATTGACAAGAATTGAGTCATAAGAGAGCAATTTAAATACATATTTGCTAATTATGTTGATTCTTTGTATGTCAATAATATGCACCTGTTAGTTGTAATTTTACAGGAAAAAAAAGTGAAATTTGAATTCAAAATTTGAATTCAAAACTATTTTTAATTTAATTCTTTCGTTACGTAATAAGTTTTAATTTAATTCTTCAGTTACGTAATAAAGTTTTAATTAAATCTTTACGTTATACGTTTTGGTAATAAAGTTGTAATTAATTATTCCATTACACATTTCATCAGAGGGGTAATTTTGGAAGACGCAGCGAAACCCTAGTTGCTACCTATGTAAAGGTTCCTCTCCACACACTCCATGGCACACAATTCAGTCTTCAGAGGAAATCCCACACATTTTGATAATTCCATTCCATCTGGATCTGGAGAGACTGGAGGATAAGGGCTCTGTGGCGTTCTTCGTTCTTCATCTTGTTCCAGTTAAAAAGGAAGAGATTCGAAAAATTGTTAGGATCAGCATTTAAAGCTCATTACATCACATTTCAAACTATACTCAATTAGCGCTGAAGCAATTAAGGAAAGAATCTGCAATCAAAGCTCTGAGTCAAAGAAGATTAAGAGAGAACAATCTAATTCAAAAAATTCACCTAATTGAGCGCGTCTAGCATATTTTTTCACAATAGTGGGATCACTATAACCGACTCCATTGAGTTCGTGGTTGTTTTAGCTTTGCTTCAGAGAGATGGAGAATGATTTGGTTCATCGTTCCCATAAAAGGAAAAGATCCAGCAGTAATCCAGTCCAAAACCATAAGCGATGCAGGTTTACTACTATTGAATACGAATACATCAGCCGGAAACAGCCTCTGCTGGAAGGTGAAGAAAAAGAACCGGTAGAGGAGGAAGTGGTAGAGAAAGTGGTTGAGAAAGAAGAAGAAGAAGAACCGGTAGAGGAGGAAGAAGAAGAAGATCTGGAAGAGGAAGTGGCCGAGAAAGAAGAAGAAGAAGATCCGATAGAGGAGGAAGAGGAAGAGAAAGAAGAAGAAGAAGATCCGGAAGAGGAAGAGGAGGAAGAGGAAGAGAAAGAAGAAGAAGAAGATCCGGAAGAGGAAGAAGAGGAAGAGAAAGATCTGGAAGAGGAAGAAGAAGAAGGAGATCCGGAAGAAGACTATGTGCATTGTCAAGGGAGTGAAAATCATGATGAGGATGTTGGAGAAAATAATCCTATGGAAGATGATGAGGATGTTGGAGAAAATAATCCTATGGAAGATGATGGGGATGTTGGAGAAAATAATCCTATGGAAGATGATGAGGATGTTGGAGAAAATAATCCTATGGAAGTTGATGAGGATGTTGGAGAAAATAATCCTATGGAAGATGATGAGGATGTTGGAGAAAATAATCCTATGGAAGATGATGAGGATGTTGGAGAAAATAACCCTATGGAAGATGATGAGGATGTTGGAGAAAATAATCCTATGGAAGATGATGAGGATGTTGGAGAAAATAATCCTATGGAAGATGATGAGGATGTTGGAGAAAATAATCCTATGGAAGTTGATGAGGATGATGATGAGGATGTTGAGAAAATAATCCTATGGAAGATGATGAGGATGTTGGAGAAAATAATCCTATGGAAGATGATGAAGCAACATCTAAGTTTAATGGCATAGACCCTATTTCTGCCACCCTTTCTGACCCTAAAGTCTTGGACTGCTGCAGCTGCTCTCAACCCTGAACTATTCCTGTCTTCCAGGTATATATATATATATCTTTGCCCCATGCATCATTCTTAAACTTCAGCTTTTACTGTTTTCTTTTCATTAATTTGCAGTTTAATTTGTTTTTGGTGAAAAATTGTGATTGCCTATCGTTTTTACCCTAATTTGAGAATCAAATTCAGAATTATATGGAATGAAAATTTTCTATTTTCTATTAATTAATTTGATTATATTTATCATTTTCTGTTCACTGATTATATGCATATATGGTGATCCTGCGCTAATCTTATTTGTTGAGTGCCTCAAGTCTTAGCAGTTTATAATCTTTAGTCTTTGCACCATCTTTTCTGTATACTTGCACGGAAAGGTAAGGGTATTTCATTGAAATTACTATTAAAAGTGCTCCTCACTGCATCATAATTAACTTATGATCAAAAACAAATATACATATTCTAATGCATCACATATTCATTCATATTTATCTAAATAAATAGTTAATTACTAGAAATGTAACTGTTTGTATTATTTAGCTGTTACAAAGTTGAATTAGGTAGAGTCTCATATCCAATACATCATGTACGTTGTTAAGAGGAGACCAAAAAGAGCTTTATATTTGTGATATGAACTTTAATTTCCGTGAGCTTACTGCTAGAAATTTTTGATTTAGTAAGTTGTATTTTTCATTACCGTATTAAGTATCATTCTGATACATCACTAGGAATTGCACCACTTAATCTTATCATTCTGATACATGCTTTTAATCCTGGCATTCATACATGAGAAGTTTTTTTTTATGGCACTCATGGTTCTTTTTGTTTGTGTTTCTTTTATTTGTTATCTGGCTTGTTTCTTATGTAAAATTTGAACTTTTTACTACAATTTGCAAGCCTTTCTAAGGCATTTGTTTGTTTTTGTTGGTTATAAGGTACCATATACTGCAAAATCTAATTTAATAACTTCATTTGTGATTTTTGTGGCAATACAGTGCGAGAATGGACATTTTGCTTGCTCTACCTGTTGTGCTATTGGAAGGGAGTGTCTTGAGTGCTCATCTCGCATTCCTTCTTACAACCGTTGCAGAGCTATTGAGAAAGTGTTGGAATCTATTAACATATCATGTCTTAATGCAAAATATGGTTGCAAAGAGACATTGAGTTACAGTGAAAGGAATAACCATGAGAAGAAATGTATCTATAATCCATGTTTCTGCCCACATAAAGGCTGTGACTTTGTTGCCTCATCAAAGGAGTTATCCCTCCACTTCAGCAATAAACATAAAACTTCTGGAATCAAATTTTTATACAATCACTCTTTCCATGTATCCATGAATCCTTATGATGAATCTCTTATTCTTCAAGAGCAAACATATGGAAATTTGTTTATTCTCAACAACAATGTTGTTGAGAATATGGGAAATGTGGTCACTATTAGATGCATGGGGTCTAACTCTTCTCAGCCAGGGCATGCTCATGCTATAGTTGCCAAGTGTCAGGGATACTCTTTAGAGTCGATGTCTTATACCAAGAACATTCAAAGGGGCACGACAGATATTCCTTCATCAGAGTTCCTTGTGATTCCATTTGACCGTTTTGGTTATTCTGCATCTCTCGATCTGGAGATTTGCATAAGAAGAAGATAGAATGCTTCACACTTTGCAGAGTGCAAAGGTCCTTAGCTCTTTGTGGGTTCGTTTCTAGATATAGAAATTAGTCTTTGATCGGTTTTTTTATGTAATTTTTGTCTTAGAATAAGATGAATCATATTCCTTATGCAAATCAAATGTGTCAGACATACATACGTAGACAATCAATCTTGACTTTTTTTTAAAGAAAATTGTTATTAGTTCCTAATTAAGCAGAAAGTACGTGCATGAATACATAGGTTTGGAGTTTTAATATTTTAATCTTTAATTATTTATGAGAAAACTTGTTTAGTCAATCTTGTCAAGCTTCACGATGCCCATATTTGTTTGTTTCGCCAAGACGTGGAAAATTGTTGACTGCATGCTCTTCACACTATATGGTAGGCAAATAACTAGTCAAATAAATTTAACTTATGGTTTCCAAATTATATTTTAGGGGAAGGTTATACTTACAACTTATTTTCCTTTACAACATCTTACAACCAATATCTTAACCGTTGATTTCCGTCAATCAACGGTTAAGATTTTTGCCAATAAAATTTATTAATTAATTATTAATTCGCAATAAATCTTAATCGTTGATTGGCGGAAATCAACGGTTAAGATATTGGTTGTAAAGGAAAATAGGTTGTAAGTATAATCTCTCCCTATATTTTATATACATATATTATATATGTTATGTCCATTTGCAAAACATGCAGGCGTGCAAGTTTGATTGCTTTTGATATATTGAGTTCAATATTCGATTTTGGACCTTTGGTGTGATTTTTTTTATATGGATCATGTTAGGGTTGAAGAAGAAATTAAACATACCTATATTTTAAGGGTTTATCATCTATCATTTAACATGACCACAAAAAATTTCCTACACACACAATATTTCGTGGGACCCTGATGTGCCTCTGGCAAGTGTGATTTTTCTGTGTTAAAATTGACAAGAATTGAGTCATAAGAGAGCAATTTAAATACATATTTGCTAATTATGTTGATTCTTTGTATGTCAATAATATGCACCTGTTAGTTGTGTTTTTACAGGAAAAAAAAGTGAAATTTGAATTCAAAATTTGAATTCAAAACTATTTTTAATTTAATTCTTTCGTTACGTAATAAGTTTTAATTTAATTCTTCAGTTACGTAATAAAGTTTTAATTAAATCTTTACGTTATACGTTTTGGTAATAAAGTTGTAATTAATTATTCCATTACACATTTCATCAGAGGGGTAATTTTGGAAGACGCAGCGAAACCCTAGTTGCTACCTATGTAAAGGTTCCTCTCCACACACTCCATGGCACACAATTCAGTCTTCAGAGGAAATCCCACACATTTTGATAATTCCATTCCATCTGGATCTGGAGAGACTGGAGGATAAGGGCTCTGTGGCGTTCTTCGTTCTTCATCTTGTTCCAGTTAAAAAGGAAGAGATTCGAAAAATTGTTAGGATCAGCATTTAAAGCTCATTACATCACATTTCAAACTATACTCAATTAGCGCTGAAGCAATTAAGGAAAGAATCTGCAATCAAAGCTCTGAGTCAAAGAAGATTAAGAGAGAACAATCTAATTCAAAAATTTCACCTAATTGAGCGCGTCTAGCATATTTTTTCACAATAGTGGGATCACTATAACCGACTCCATTGAGTTCGTGGTTGTTTTAGCTTTGCTTCAGAGAGATGGAGAATGATTTGGTTCATCGTTCCCATAAAAGGAAAAGATCCAGCAGTAATCCAGTCCAAAACCATAAGCGATGCAGGTTTACTACTATTGAATACGAATACATCAGCCGAAAACAGCCTCTGCTGGAAGGTGAAGAAAAAGAACCGGTAGAGGAGGAAGTGGTAGAGAAAGTGGTTGAGAAAGAAGAAGAAGAAGAACCGGTAGAAGAAGAGGAGGAAGAAGAAGAGAAAGAAGAAGAAGATCCGGAAGAGGAAGTGGCCGAGAAAGAAGAAGAAGAAGAAGATCCGATAGAGGAGGAAGAGGAAGAGAAAGAAGAAGAAGAAGATCCGGAAGAGGAAGAGGAGGAAGAGGAAGAGAAAGAAGAAGAAGAAGATCCGGAAGAGGAAGAAGAGGAAGAGAAAGATCTGGAAGAGGAAGAAGAAGAAGGAGATCCGGAAGAAGACTATGTGCATTGTCAAGGGAGTGAAAATCATGATGAGGATGTTGGAGAAAATAATCCTATGGAAGATGATGAGGATGTTGGAGAAAATAATCCTATGGAAGATGATGGGGATGTTGGAGAAAATAATCCTATGGAAGATGATGAGGATGTTGGAGAAAATAATCCTATGGAAGTTGATGAGGATGTTGGAGAAAATAATCCTATGGAAGATGATGAGGATGTTGGAGAAAATAATCCTATGGAAGATGATGAGGATGTTGGAGAAAATAACCCTATGGAAGATGATGAGGATGTTGGAGAAAATAATCCTATGGAAGATGATGAGGATGTTGGAGAAAATAATCCTATGGAAGATGATGAGGATGTTGGAGAAAATAATCCTATGGAAGTTGATGAGGATGTTGGAGAAAATAATCCTATGGAAGATGATGAGGATGTTGGAGAAAATAATCCTATGGAAGATGATGAGGATGTTGGAGAAAATAATCCTATGGAAGATGATGAAGCAACATCTAAGTTTAATGGCATAGACCCTATTTCTGCCACCCTTTCTGACCCTAAAGTCTTGGACTGCTGCAGCTGCTCTCAACCCTGAACTATTCCTGTCTTCCAGGTATATATATATATATATATCTTTGCCCCATGCATCATTCTTAAACTTCAGCTTTTACTGTTTTCTTTTCATTAATTTGCAGTTTAATTTGTTTTTGGTGAAAAATTGTGATTGCCTATCGTTTTTACCCTAATTTGAGAATCAAATTCAGAATTATATGGAATGAAAATTTTCTATTTTCTATTAATTAATTTGATTATATTTATCATTTTCTGTTCACTGATTATATGCATATATGGTGATCCTGCGCTAATCTTATTTGTTGAGTGCCTCAAGTCTTAGCAGTTTATAATCTTTAGTCTTTGCACCATCTTTTCTGTATACTTGCACGGAAAGGTAAGGGTATTTCATTGAAATTACTATTAAAAGTGCTCCTCACTGCATCATAATTAACTTATGATCAAAAACAAATATACATATTCTAATGCATCACATATTCATTCATATTTATCTAAATAAATAGTTAATTACTAGAAATGTAACTGTTTGTATTATTTAGCTGTTACAAAGTTGAATTAGGTAGAGTCTCATATCCAATACATCATGTACGTTGTTAAGAGGAGACCAAAAAGAGCTTTATATTTGTGATATGAACTTTAATTTCCGTGAGCTTACTGCTAGAAATTTTTGATTTAGTAAGTTGTATTTTTCATTACCGTATTAAGTATCATTCTGATACATCACTAGGAATTGCACCACTTAATCTTATCATTCTGATACATGCTTTTAATCCTGGCATTCATACATGAGAAGTTTTTTTTTATGGCACTCATGGTTCTTTTTGTTTGTGTTTCTTTTATTTGTTATCTGGCTTGTTTCTTATGTAAAATTTGAACTTTTTACTACAATTTGCAAGCCTTTCTAAGGCATTTGTTTGTTTTTGTTGGTTATAAGGTACCATATACTGCAAAATCTAATTTAATAACTTCATTTGTGATTTTTGTGGCAATACAGTGCGAGAATGGACATTTTGCTTGCTCTACCTGTTGTGCTATTGGAAGGGAGTGTCTTGAGTGCTCATCTCGCATTCCTTCTTACAACCGTTGCAGAGCTATTGAGAAAGTGTTGGAATCTATTAACATATCATGTCTTAATGCAAAATATGGTTGCAAAGAGACATTGAGTTACAGTGAAAGGAATAACCATGAGAAGAAATGTATCTATATTCCATGTTTCTGCCCACATAAAGGCTGTGACTTTGTTGCCTCATCAAAGGAGTTATCCCTCCACTTCAGCAATAAACATAAAACTTCTGGAATCAAATTTTTATACAATCACTCTTTCCATGTATCCATGAATCCTTATGATGAATCTCTTATTCTTCAAGAGCAAACATATGGAAATTTGTTTATTCTCAACAACAATGTTGTTGAGAATATGGGAAATGTGGTCACTATTAGATGCATGGGGTCTAACTCTTCTCAGCCAGGGCATGCTCATGCTATAGTTGCCAAGTGTCAGGGATACTCTTTAGAGTCGATGTCTTATACCAAGAACATTCAAAGGGGCACGACAGATATTCCTTCATCAGAGTTCCTTGTGATTCCATTTGACCGTTTTGGTTATTCTGCATCTCTCGATCTGGAGATTTGCATAAGAAGAAGATAGAATGCTTCACACTTTGCAGAGTGCAAAGGTCCTTAGCTCTTTGTGGGTTCGTTTCTAGATATAGAAATTAGTCTTTGATCGGTTTTTTTATGTAATTTTTGTCTTAGAATAAGATGAATCATATTCCTTATGCAAATCAAATGTGTCAGACATACATACGTAGACAATCAATCTTGACTTTTTTTTAAAGAAAATTGTTATTAGTTCCTAATTAAGCAGAAAGTACGTGCATGAATACATAGGTTTGGAGTTTTAATATTTTAATCTTTAATTATTTATGAGAAAACTTGTTTAGTCAATCTTGTCAAGCTTCACGATGCCCATATTTGTTTGTTTCGCCAAGACGTGGAAAATTGTTGACTGCATGCTCTTCACACTATATGGTAGGCAAATAACTAGTCAAATAAATTTAACTTATGGTTTCCAAATTATATTTTAGGGGAAGGTTATACTTACAACTTATTTTCCTTTACAACATCTTACAACCAATATCTTAACCGTTGATTTCCGTCAATCAACGGTTAAGATTTTTGCCAATAAAATTTATTAATTAATTATTAATTCGCAATAAATCTTAATCGTTGATTGGCGGAAATCAACGGTTAAGATATTGGTTGTAAAGGAAAATAGGTTGTAAGTATAATCTCTCCCTATATTTTATATACATATATTATATATGTTATGTCCATTTGCAAAACATGCAGGCGTGCAAGTTTGATTGCTTTTGATATATTGAGTTCAATATTCGATTTTGGACCTTTGGTGTGATTTTTTTTATATGGATCATGTTAGGGTTGAAGAAGAAATTAAACATACCTATATTTTAAGGGTTTATCATCTATCATTTAACATGACCACAAAAAATTTCCTACACACACAATATTTCGTGGGACCCTGATGTGCCTCTGGCAAGTGTGATTTTTCTGTGTTAAAATTGACAAGAATTGAGTCATAAGAGAGCAATTTAAATACATATTTGCTAATTATGTTGATTCTTTGTATGTCAATAATATGCACCTGTTAGTTGTGTTTTTACAGGAAAAAAAAGTGAAATTTGAATTCAAAATTTGAATTCAAAACTATTTTTAATTTAATTCTTTCGTTACGTAATAAGTTTTAATTTAATTCTTCAGTTACGTAATAAAGTTTTAATTAAATCTTTACGTTATACGTTTTGGTAATAAAGTTGTAATTAATTATTCCATTACACATTTCATCAGAGGGGTAATTTTGGAAGACGCAGCGAAACCCTAGTTGCTACCTATGTAAAGGTTCCTCTCCACACACTCCATGGCACACAATTCAGTCTTCAGAGGAAATCCCACACATTTTGATAATTCCATTCCATCTGGATCTGGAGAGACTGGAGGATAAGGGCTCTGTGGCGTTCTTCGTTCTTCATCTTGTTCCAGTTAAAAAGGAAGAGATTCGAAAAATTGTTAGGATCAGCATTTAAAGCTCATTACATCACATTTCAAACTATACTCAATTAGCGCTGAAGCAATTAAGGAAAGAATCTGCAATCAAAGCTCTGAGTCAAAGAAGA
>JAVKPL010008067.1:0-31780 GCA_032173675.1 Gastrolobium villosum | reverse complement strand
CAGGGGAAGAGAATCTGTTACCAGAGGACGACCAATGTAGAGAAGAAAACAATGGGGAAGATTTTCAGGAGGAACTAGTAGTTGAAGAGCTTGAACAGAAGGTAGATGATATTCCTTAGGGGGCACCTAAGGTAGAGTTAAAAGAACTACCATCAAATCTGAAATATGTGTTCCTAGGGGATGATCAAACATATCCAGCCATCATTAATGCATCCTTATCTGAGAGGGAGGAGATGAAGTTGGTGGAGGTTCTTAAGAAGAACAAGACAGCCATGGGTTGGTCATTCTCTGATCTTAAGGGCATCAACCCTTCATTCTGCACTCACAAGATATTGATGGAGGAAGAAGTCAAACCAGTAAGGCAACCACAGAGGAGACTTAATCCCACTTTGAAAGAAGTGGTGAGGAAGGAAGTGGTGAAGTTACTTGATGCTGGAATGATTTACCCTATTTCAGACAGTGCTTGGGTAAGTCCAGTTCAAACAGTACCCAAGAAAGGAGGGATGACTGTGGTGAGAAATGAGAATAATGAACTGATTCCTACAAGGACAGTAACTGGCTGGAGGATGTGTGTTGACTACCGGAGACTCAACAAAGCAACAAGGAAGGATCATTTTCCTATTCCATTTTTGGACCAGATGTTGGAGAGATTAGCAGGACATGCTTTCTACTGTTTTCTGGATGGATACTCAGGGTATAATCAGATAGCTGTGGCTCCTGAAGATCAGGAGAAGACTGCATTTACTTGCCCCTATGGAATCTTTGCATACCGGAGAATGCCTTTTGGTCTGTGCAATGCACCGGCAACATTTCAAAGGTGCATGCTTTCCATATTCTCTGACATGGTAGAAAGATGTATTGAGATATTCATGGATGATTTCTCTGTTTTTGGTCCTACTTTTGATGCATGCTTAGAAAACTTAGACAATGTTTTAAAAAGATGCCAAGATTGTAATCTTGTGCTGAATTGGGAGAAATGTCACTTCATGGTGACGGAGGGTATTGTTTTGGGACACAAAGTGTCCAGCAGAGGCATTGAAGTAGACAAAGCAAAAATTTCTGTCATTGAAAAACTACCTCCTCCCTTAAATGTGAAAGGTGTGAGAAGTTTTCTAGGACATGCAGGTTTTTACCGCCGTTTCATAAAAGATTTTTCCAAAATAGCAAAACCATTGTGCAAGCTTTTAGCAAAAGATCAAGAATTCCTGTTTACTGATGATTGCTTGCATGCATTTAATGTGTTGAAGGACAAGTTAATTACTGCACCCATAATCATGGCACCTGATTTTTCATTACCTTTTGAACTTATGTGTGATGCCAGTGATTTTGCTGTGGGAGTAGTATTAGGTCAAAGGAAGGATAAATTATTGCATGTTATATACTATGCCAGTAAAATTCTGAATGAAGCACAAAAGAATTATGCAACAACAGAAAAGGAATTATTGGCTATAGTATATGCATTTGATAAATTTCGGTCATATCTGCTAGGGTCCAAAGTTATTGTTTATACTGACCATGCAGCATTGAAGTACTTGTTAGCCAAACAGGATGCCAAACCAAGGTTGCTCCGGTGGATGTTACTTCTGCAGGAATTTGAAGTAGAGATAAGGGACAAGAAAGGAGTGGAGAACTTGGTAGCTGATCATTTATCGAGGATCACTGTGACAGATTTACAGGAAGGTCCAGAGGTAGTGATTAGAGAGGAGTTTCCAGATGAACAAGTGCTGGCCATTAGTACTGTTGCACAGATGGTGCATGATAAAGTTTTGTCTGTTGACACTCCACCATGGTTTGCTGATTTTGCCAACTTTAGAGCTGCTGGAGCCATGCCAAAGGATTTCACTTATCAGCAGAGAAATTTTTTTTTGCATGATGTGAAGAGATACATCTGGGATGAACCATATCTCTTTTATAGATGTTCTGATGGAGTCATAAGGAGATGTATTCCAGAGGAAGAGCAGAAGGGGGTTTTATGGCACTGCCATGGTTCAGCTTATGGTGGTCACTTTGCAGGAGAAAGGACTGCAGCCAAGGTTTTGATGAGTGGTTTTTACTGGCCTACATTGTACAAGGATGCCAGAAAATATGTGGAGGCATGTGACAATTGCCAAAGAACCGGGAACATCTCCAGAAGACATGAAATGCCATTAAACAACATTCTGGAGGTGGAGGTTTTTGATGTTTGGGGTATGGATTTTATGGGACCTTTCCCATCATCCTACTCTAACAAGTATATTCTGGTGGCAGTTGACTATGTCTCTAAATGGGTAGAAGCCATAGCCACTCCAACAAATGATTCAAGGGTTGTGATTGTGATAACTCATATTTTATTACACTTATTTGTTACTCTTGGTTGGTAATTTTAGGTTTTATTTGAATTAAATAAAGGTATTTTGGGTTAAATTAGAATTCTAGTTTTTAATTGGGTTTAATTGATTTTCGTCATAATTTTCCAGATTTACACTACTTTCGTATTTTGACCATATCTCACTCTACAGATGTCCGATTGACTCCGTTCTTGTTGCGTTTTGCAGATAACAGGAAGGGCTATAATTGCTATTTCAGCTACTGAAGCCCAATTCGGATGGGAAGATGGTCTAAACCTGAGCTCAAGATGACGTGTTTTTTGCTGGAATATTATTTTATTATTGGACTTGTAATTTAAATTAAAGCCCAATTACTTAAGTGGCCCAAAGCCAAGTTAGTTTTAGTTTTATTTTATTATTTTATATTGCATTTTAGATGAATGGGTCGGGCCGATCTGAATTAAGCCCAACCCAAATTGGTTTCTTACCTAGGTGTATATGTAGGAGAGGAGGGGAAACATTTTGGTATTATGTAATTTTGGATTTGGAGGATCAAGACACTTTTCTCTGAAGCGTTCTTCGCGTTCTTCATCTTCTTCTTCTTCTTTTTCTTTTATGCAATTTAATTTGTAATCATGTTTATCCTAGCCATGCTAGGCTAAACCCCTTTTAATCAACCTAAGGGGAAGGGATTCCATGGATCTGTTTAGAGGATCTGCGATCAATCTCTAACCAGATTTATTTCTTTACCCTAACTCAGATCAATATCGTGCGATTGTGGATATTCGATCTGAGGTTCGCGATTGCGATTATGGGTGAAGAATGATCATCAGATTTGATGATCCGATTAACCTCAATTGGAAATAAGGATTCTGATTCAATTGGGATTAATCGTGAATTTGGTAATTTTTCTAATTCTTTAACCAGATTTGTTTCTTTTCCTAACTCAGATCGATATCGTGCGATTGTGGATATTCGATCTGAGGTTCGCGATTGTGATCATGGAAAAGGGATAATCATCAGATTTGATGATCCGATTGTTCTCAATTGAAAATAAGGATTCTGATTCAATTGAGATCAACCGTGAATTTGGTAATTTTTATCCAATGAAGGACATCCATGGAACCCTAACCTTAGGTTGGTTAATTTTGAATTACGAATTTTAATCCCAATTTTATATTCTGTCTTTTAAATTATTCAAACTGAAATCAAAACCCCCCTTTTATTTTCTATTTTCAGCAACGATTTTCACCCAAACAATTTCCTTGAGAGACGACTTAGGGTTTCCACTTTACTGCAAGTTTTCTGAACCCTAAATAAAAATAATTTTTAATTTGCACGAGTTCGACAGCTCGCGTCAGATTGCCTTCATGAGGAAGAACATATTTGCCAGATTTGGAATTCCAAGAGCCATCATCACTGATGGGGGCACTCATTTTGATAACAGGTGGGTTGAATATGCTCTTGCAAAATATGGAGTTAGACACAAGATAAGCACTCCACACCACCCACAAACTTGTGGTCAAGTGGAAATTTCCAACAGGGAGTTGAAGAGAATATTAGAGAAAACTGTTGGGAATGCCAGGACAACATGGTCCAAAAAGCTTGATGACACCTTGTGGGCTTACAGGACAACATTTAAAACTCCAATTGGAATGTCTCCATTCCAATTGTTGTTTGGGAAAGCATGCCATCTACCTGTTGGGTTGGAGCATAGAGCATTGTGGGCAGTCAAGTTTTTAAACTTTGATTCCAAGGCAGCAGGTGAAAAAAGGTTGCTGCAATTGGATGAATTAGATGAGTTCCGCCTGCAAGCGTATGAAAGTGCCAGCCTGTACAAAGAGAAAACTAAATTGTGGCATGATAAGAAGATCACACCTAGTGACTTCAAAGAAGGGAACCAGGTGTTGTTGTTCAACTCCAGGTTAAGGTTATTTCCAGGCAAGTTGAGGTCCCGTTGGTCTGGACCGTTTGTGGTTAAAAGCATGAAGCCTTATGGCTCAGTTGAAATCTGTTCTCATGACTCTGACCAAAGCTTCACTGTAAATGGTCAGAGGTTAAAGCTGTACATTGGATCTGCTGTGGATAGGCAACTGATTTCAGTTGCCTTGTTAGAGGTAAGTTAATTCATACTCGTCAGGCTCGCGACGTTAAACACGCGCTGAGTGGGAGGCAACCCACTGTACCAGGTATGTGCTGTTGATTATTAGATTTTGTGGAAAGAAGAGAAGAGGGAATATTGAGAGAAAAGAAATTTTTTGACAAGTGTTGGCCGCTAAAACGTTCACTATGACCGTTTTAGCGTCCAGGTGATTGCACTGAGTGGGAGCTCTCTGACTTGAAGCGCTAAAACGTTCAAACTGAACGCTTTAGCGCTCAACAAGGATTCTGAAAGGTGAACTCTCTGACTTGTACCGCTAAAACGTTCAAACTGAACGCTTTAGCGCTCTACAAGGCTTCTGAGATAAGAGCTCTCTGACTTGGAGCGCTAAAACGTTCAAACTGAACGCTTTAGCGCTCTACAAATGCAATAAGTGTAAGCTCTCTGGTCCAGCGCGCTAAAACGTTCATTATGACCGTTTTAGCGCGGAGTTGCACACCACGTGTGTGTAACTTATCTGGTCTTGGACGCTAAAACGGTGACGTCTCAACGTTCTAGCGCCGAGTCACTTAAAATTAAAATAAACGGTTCTTTTCCCTCATTTTTTCTATTACTCTTCTTCTTCACATTCACTCTACACATATTCTCTGCATACCCTTGCACACTTCTTTGCTTTTCACTCTCAGATTTCGTTCATCTCACTACTCACAGGTATGAACCATCTTTCATCTTCTTTATAATCATGTTCTTGGAGTGAAAATGTGGAAGTTGCTAGGGCTGTTAGGTTTTTTTTCTTATATTATTTTAATTTTTTTATCATGATTCTTAGCATGTTTATATATGGTGTGTTTGGTATGTTGATTGGGAGGCTGAATACATGTTGGTTCTGGGTTTTCGGGGTTGTATGATGAACCACAATGTTGAATCCTTGCACACATGCACAAGGTGTTTGCAAAAATGCCCGACTCAGAATAGTCAGGGCGCTAAAACGCTGATTCTCAACGTTTTAGCGCTCAGACTGGGTACAACAGGATTACGGCCAGACCGCTAAAACGCTCCCAGTGACCGTTTTAGCGCTCAACCACTGCATACACACACAAAGGTGTTTGTTGAAATGCCTGACTTAGAGCAGTCAGGGCGCTAAAACCCTGGTTCTCAACGTTTTAACGCTCAAAACATGATTTTTACTTAATTCTGGGAATTAAGGGGGATGTCACTGGTGTAATGAGGGATTAATTTGCATCATGTTCTTCATTTAAATATGGGAATTTTATGCCACATTGTTCATTACGTCACTGACTTTTCCTTTGTTGTACCAGATATGTCGGCTTCACCACCAAAGAAACAGAACAAAAAGAGGGCACGAGGGGCCAAAACTTCAGCACCACCACCTCCTGCATATGATGAGCACTTCTGGCGAAGTGCCGAACATGAAGATCGGTTCAATAAGAAAACCTCCCATAGGCCATTCGTCCGAGAACGCCAATTCATCTTGGACAAGGATGAATACCCAGATTTCTAGTCTCAACTGAGGGGACGAGAATGGGTCACTTTTGGGGAGATATTGGTGAACAGCAGCCCGGCTATTGACGTGAATCGGCAAGTGTACCGAATCGCGCAAGTAATAAAATGATAAGTAAAGTTCGTATCCACAGAGAGTGTGTCTAAACCAATTAAACTATTCTTTTTAAGATTAAATATTCCAAGAGGTTTTTGACACGAATGTCAGGATTGTGTGAGAATTTGATTTGTAAAATAAAAGACGTGTTTTTGTTCTTTTTGAATAATCAAGAATCCAATAAAATAAAGGTTTGAAATTTATGAGAAAAACGCTGTAGTTAGAGAACACTCACCGATGATCCCCACCTTTTACTCTGGATTAAGTTAACTATTAATATATATATCGTGAAATTAGATAATTATCAGATAAAAGTATCAGTAGTTAATTCTCAATCCCTTGAAGAATTAACCCTTTAATCTCATATAGAACCCTAATTCCTTGAGGTGCCCTATATGAGATCAAGCATAAAGATCGATAATTAAAACATCTACAATATGAATCATGTCTATCCCTAGATCATGTTCATACCGTCGTTCTATTCCCTTTCTGGATTAAAGACCGCAGATCCCTCTTGTTGGCCCTAATCCTCAGATTTATTATCAATTACTAGATTGATCGGATCTAATAACAACAATAACAATACGATCAGAATAGAATGAAATTCAAAAGATAAATATATCAATAAAAACTCAATCCATTGTATCAGGGGTTCACAAGGGTTCGTGACCCTAACCACAACAAAGAGGTTCTAGCCAACCATTATCATGGCTAAAATCCAATATTCAAATAAAACATCCAACTACAAGAACTACAGAAAGGTAGAAGAAGAGATCCCTCTCCCACTCTCCAGAGCTTTCGCCTCTAAAATGACCTCAGAGTTGTCCAGAATGAAAAGTGTGTCTTTAGGGTTGCCTTGTGCCCTTTTTATACACCTCAGAATTCTCCTTTCCTCGCAACTGACAGCTGTCCATTTCAACCCTACGCTTGGAGCGCAGGATCTACGCTCCAAGCGTGGGGCTTCTGCCTGTTTTCTCCTTGTCTACGCTTCAAGCGTAGGGTTCTACGCTTGAAGCGAAGACTTACTGTCTTGGGTCTTTTCCTACGCTTCAAGCGTTGAATTGAACGCTTGAAGCGTGGAGCTTCTGTTTGATTTTCTTCCTGCTCCTTTATTTGACCTTCTGACGAAACGTATAACGGAAACCTTACAATTTATTACATAAACGTTATAACGGAAATATTAAAGTATGAATTTATTACAGAAACGTTTAACGGAAAGATTTAATTAAAATAAAATTGAATTCAAATTTCGAATTTAAAATCTGAATTCAACAGTTGCGCGATCCTCTGATGCTGCAAGCGCCATTCCCACGCTCGTAGCGTGGGCCTTTAGTTTCACTTTGTCCTTTTCAGCTCTAATTTGTGCATTTCTCCTATGAAATCAACATAAAATCAGTATATAACTTCAGATTAAGATATTTGACAAATTAACAGTAATTTTGCCCTTTTCTTGCATCAGATTAAGTAACATTTTTCCTCTTTTTATCTTACAATTCCTTATATGCTGATCGCATATCAAATAATTCCCAGATTTAAACGTTGCTGTCCCCAGCAATGTAAAAGACTCAGTCCAGGACATATTTAATTAATCCAACATAACATTCCAGAGACACTCTCAGACACAATATGCCATGCATGCCTGACTCAACATCATAAACTCCCAATAATGTCATCAGCTTCTTAGAGATACAAGTCTACATTGGTTATCCCTCACACAGATAAATAATATTCACTCAACACTCAGTGTTTTAGGGTATAATGAGCACTCAATCACTCAAAGCTATAACACTACCATAGGCTTGATCATATTCTAAAAAATTCTTAAAAATGAAGAATCACACACATGCATTAATTGATCAAAAGGACTTCACAGGTTGTAACTTGGCCGGGGTAATAGGGTAGGAATATATGGATAGTAGCTCAAACAACAATGAGATTGAAAACTGATATGATTTCACTTTAACACATTCAACTCAATGATTTTTGCTCCACTAACATCCCCACAGAATTTCAGGAATTAATTCCTTCCAGCCCACCTTTTACTCTTTTCCTTTTTTTTTTATAAGGGCATAGATGATTTTTTTTTTTATCCCTTAATCACTTGACCATTGTGGAGCTTACCTCAATTTCTTAATTTTATTTTCAACACATTCAATGATTCAATCTCAATCAAGGTAAGTCACGAAAAATGGATATAGGCTAAGCCATCAATCAGGCCACAGGTCATTTATCAAGAATTAAGTTCAGGCTCAAAGGGCTAGCAAGGGGAAAATCTCATACAGGTGAGTTATTTTGGCCAATAGCAATTAAGAACAAAATGCCTTATCATATCAATCAATGCATGCATAATAGAGAAACAAATCAAGTTCTAGAGTATTACAACAGTGAGACCTCTCAACAAAAATTTCAGTGTTTAGGCTCAAAACCTCACAGCTATGGTATCAATGCAGACTCAAGAAAATTGACCTCAGACATTATCAGAATTTCACAATATTAATTCAGACAAACGAGCAATCATGCAATCTAATTATGCCTATGCAATGTTATGTCAGAAAGTCATACAATATATTCCAAGAATTTAATCATGTACATTAACAAGATGAGCACATTTAAACCTGGGATTTGTTCAAAACACACATTTTTTTTATTTTTTTTATTATTTTTTTTAATGGCACACCAAATAACTATAAAAAATAACTAAGAAAATGAAAAGAGTTAGGATATCTCCCCTGATAGAAGAATTGCAGTTCTAAGGCGCAAGCCCACCATTCCCAGATTTAGAGCATTGTTGTCCTCAGCAATAATTAAACCACAAGAAGGAAAACCTGCACAATGGAACAAGCAGTGGCATATAGAAGAGACTATAATGCGCACATTTAAACATCAGAGAAAAATATACTAACTAAAATACAAAACAGAAAAATAAACTAATGTACAAAATCTCCGTCAGCAAGGAGATAAAGTCAAACCTCCATGTCATCCCACTCAGCAGTGTGGGATGACTCAGCAAATGGAGGATCTGGTGGTATTGGCTGCCTTGGTGTTTGGAGCCACCATTCCCAGATTTGGCCCAAACCATGGAGCCATGTTAGAAACTCTTTGAAGCTTTGATTCTTCTGAGAGATAGAATCTCTATGTCTCTTGTCAAACTTTAGCTTCCGGTGTCTCTTCCAATTCTTATTAAAGAGTTTGATCACCTCCTTTCTCACTACCTTCTTCATTGTAGGATGACTCCTCCCTTGGGGTTTCTTCTCATGTTTACCATCATCCTCATTTAGAATTTTATTGGTATAAGCAGAAGGATCTTTGTCTTTCAATTCAGTTTTTTCTTCCTTCAGTGCTTCAGTCACTACCTTGTTACACAAGAAGATATCTCTTAAAGTTTTAGGAGACTCCTTCAACTCCACCTTCGTGGCACCATTTTCATCATCTGCTTTTCTAGAAACTTCAACCGCTACACTTTGCTTTTCCTTTAAGATTTCCAGACTAAAACAATCATCTTTGTGAGAAGACTGTTTTAAAGAATCAAAGACATTGATGGTAACGGTCTCATCATTCATCCTTAGTTCAAGCTTCCCGTTTTCAACATCAATCATTGCACGGGCTGTGGCTAGGAAAGGTCTACCCAATATGAGAGGCATTTCATTTTCTACCTCCATATCAAGCACAATAAAATCAGCCGAAAAGATGAACTTGTCCATTTTTACAAGGACATCTTCGACTATACCACTTGGCTTCCTTAAGGATCTATCAGCAAGCTGAAGAGAAACCAAAGTAGGCTTCAATTCAGTAATCCCCAAGGCTTTACAGACAGATAAGGGCATCAGATTAATGCTCGCCCCTAAATCACACAAAGCTTGGCCAATCTTTGTATCTCCAATTTCAATTTCAATGTTGAAGCTTCCAGGATCACGAAGTTTAGGAGGAAACTTCCTAGTGATAATAGCACTGCACTTCTCAGTAAGTGCAACTGTCTGACATTCTTGTAGTTTATGCTTCCTGGAGAGGAGATCTTTCATGAATTTTTCATAATTTGGCATATTAGCCAATGCTTCAGCAAACGGAATGTTCACATGCAACTTCTTGAAAATCTCAAGAAATCTGTCATAGCTTTTTGCTTTCAATTCTGGCTTCAACCTTCCAGGATAAGGTGCCATGTTCATAAGATACTCTTCACTAAGTTCAAATTTTTCTTTTGGAAGAGTAGATTGCTCCTTCACATCATCAGCCGGTTTCAATATTTCAGGAGATTTTTCAGTTTCTTTTTCAGACTTCTCCTCCTGTTCAACCTTCTCTTCCTCTTCTATAGGTTTTGGTGGGGATGCCACCTCTTTCCCGCTTCTAGTTATAACTGCCATACAATTTTCCTTGGGATTAGTAGTAGTATTACCAGGAAAGGTACCTGTAGCTCTATCAGACAACTGTTGGGCAAGTTGACCAACCTGATATTCCAGGTTCTTGATTGAAGCTTTAGTGTTCCTGGACTCAGCTCTACTTTCCTCAATGAAAGCATTGGTACTTTTTTGATTAGCCTTACTCTCTTCCATGAAAGCGTTAGTACTTTGTGCTAATGTTCCTACTAAACGCTCCAGGTCGGAAGGCTCTCTTTTTGGAATAGGTGGTGGCTTTAGATAGTTGTCAGATGTCATATCTAAACCAGTACCTTGATAACTCTTCCTTTGGTAACTATTACCGCCAGCAGAATTATTCTGATTCCTTGAGAAATTTTTGCGCTGATCATACCAAATGCCATTTACCTGCAACTGTTGAGCAGAATCTGAAGACATCAATGTAGAACAAGCATTGGTGTCATGATCTTCATGACAATATTCACAGTCAAGAACAACTGCATTTGTTTGAACTTTAGAAAGCTGCATCCTCTCAAACTTTGCATTCAGATTAGACATCTGTTGTGATAACAACTTTTGCTCTGCCAGCATTGCATTATTATCATTGAGTGGCACTACTTCCCTTTTTCCTGTCCTTGTAGATGTTTCATTCTCATTTTTAGCTAACTTGTCAATCAGATGATATGACTCTGAAGCTAACTTATCACCCAAAGAACCGCCTGCTGCAGTATTAATAACCAGTTTCGTCTCCGATAGACAACCATTGAAAAAGATTCTCACTTGGTCCCCTTGAGATAGGTTATAATGAGGAACCTTTCTCATGAGGGCCTTGAATCTATTCCAAGAAGCGCAGATGGTCTCTCCCATTTGTTGGTTGAAGGAGGTGATATCATTCACCATGTTGTTGTATTTCTCCATGGGGAAGAACTCTGCAAAGAATTTTTCAGACAAGTTTTCCTAAGAAATGATGCTATCAGCAGGTTGTCTTTCCACCCAATCAAAAGCTTTTCCCTTAACAGAAAAAGGAAAAAGTCTCAATCGTATTGCATCATCAGAAACATGTGGAGGCTTTGTAGAGTCACAGATTCGTAAAAATCTGTCAACGAATCTGTGAGGATCTTCATTGTCCTCTCCTCCATACTTTTCTCTCTCGGCCAACTGAATGATGTTGGACTTGAGCTCCCATTGATTGTTCCCAAGTTCTGGTGGGACAATTCCAGCATTGGGCCTGTTAAAGATAGGCGTGAGGATGGTGTTCATCCTAGGATCAACATTCTGATTAGGGGCAGCCATCTCTAGGGTTTCAGCTACTAGAATGGGAGTTGTCTGTGCCCTTTTTCTTTCCTTCTCTTTTTTGAGCAATTCGTTCGCTTCTCCTTAGAAAAGCACTGCTTTGCATACAACTTCAGAGAAAAGATTAGTAGCACAGATTCAAAACAAAAATAAAATTAAAAATAAAAACAATTTAATCTTTAAAATCAAGATTAATTGATTTTAGAAAAACACTCCCCGGCAACGGCGCCAAAAACTTGACGTGAATCGGCAAGTGTACCGAATCGCGCAAGTAATAAAATGATAAGTAAAGTTCGTATCCACAGAGAGTGTGTCTAAATCAATTAAACTATTATTTTTAAGATTAAATATTCCAAGAGGTTTTTGACACGAATGTCAGGATTGTGTGGGAATTTGATTTGTAAAATAAAAGACGTGTTTTTGTTCTTTTTGAATAATCAAGAATCCAATAAAATAAAGGTTTGAAATTTATGAGAAAAACGCTGTAGTTAGAGAACACTCACCGATGATCCCCACCTTTTACTCTGGATTAAGTTAAATATTAATATATATATCGTGAAATTAGATAATTATCAGATAAAAGTATCAGTAGTTAATTCTCAATCCCTTGAAGAATTAACCCTTTAATCTCATATAGAACCCTAATTCCTTGAGGTGCCCTATATGAGATCAAGCATAAAGATCGATAATTAAAACATCTACAATATGAATCATGTCTATCCCTCGATCATGTTCATACCGTCGTTCTATTCCCTTTCTGGATTAAAGACCGCAGATCCCTCTTGTTGGCCCTAATCCTCAGATTTATTATCAATTACTAGATTGATCGGATCTAATAACAACAATAACAATACGATCAGAATAGAACGAAATTCAAAAGATAACTATATCAATAAAAACTCAATCCATTGTATCAGGGGTTCACAAGGGTTCGTGACCCTAACCACAACAAAGAGGTTCTAGCCAACCATTATCATGGCTAAAATCCAATATTCAAATAAAACATCCAACTACAAGAACTACAGAAAGGTAGAAGAAGAGATCCCTCTCCCACTCTCCAGAGCTTTCGCCTCTAAAATGACCTCAGAGTTGTCCAGAATGAAAAGTGTGTCTTTAGGGTTGCCTTGTGCCCTTTTTATACACCTCAGAATTCTCCTTTCCTCGCAACTGACAGCTGTCCATTTCAACCCTACGCTTGGAGCGCAGGATCTACGCTCCAAGCGTGGGGCTTCTGCCTGTTTTCTCCTTGTCTATGCTTCAAGCGTAGGGTTCTACGTTTGAAGCGTAGACTTACTGTCTTGGGTCTTTTCCTACGCTTCAAGCGTTGAATTGAACGCTTGAAGCCTGGAGCTTCTGTTTGATTTTCTTCCTGCTCCTTTATTTGACCTTCTGACGAAACGTATAACGGAAACCTTACAATTTATTACATAAACGTTATAACGGAAATATTAAAGTATGAATTTATTACAGAAACGTTTAACGGAAAGATTTAATTAAAATAAAATTGAATTCAAATTTCGAATTTAAAATCTGAATTCAACAGTTGCGCGATCCTCTGATGCTGCAAGCGCCATTCCCACGCTCGTAGCGTGGGCCTTTAGTTTCACTTTGTCCTTTTCAGCTCTAATTTGTGCATTTCTCCTATGAAATCAACATAAAATCAGTATATAACTTCAGATTAAGATATTTGACAAATTAACAGTAATTTTGCCCTTTTCTTGCATCAGATTAAGTAACATTCTTCCTCTTTTTATCTTACAATTCCTTATATGCTGATCGCATATCAGCTATAGCCCGGGAGTTTTTTGCCAATGCTTACAATGGAGATCAAGGAGGGCAAAAGACCTTCATGAGTTGGGGAAGGGGTAAGCAGGTCAAATATGATGCCTATACCATCCAGAAGCTGCTGAAGTCAAAGACATTGACACTACTCAGGCCTTGACTTGTGACTTCCGCCGAAATTGGCGTAAGATTGATGTCCCACCCAGAAGGAGGGATCCTAATTTTGAGGGATGGACCAAATTGGGGGCGGCTGAACCCATTTTGCTACAGTTGCAAAACTTGGGGAGAAATGGGAGATGACAAAGGATGGGGTCAACCCCAAACTGCTGTGGTTGAGGCAGTTAAATGGAGAGGCAAGAGTCTGGTTCCATTTCGTTGTCTCTAATATCATGCCTTCATCTAATCAGGCGGAGGTGAACTTGATGCGGTCTGTTTTGATTTCCACTATCATGAATAAGGGGAAAGTAGAGTTGCCTACCCTTCTTTAAGATAGTATTTATGATATGGCCCATTCTGACACCAGTACATTCTCTCTTGGCCATTGCTCTCTGATTCAGCTGTTATGCCAGAAAGCTGGAGTTGACATTACTGATAATGGAGTGCAAGTCAAATTGCACCCCAAAATTGATGCCAAGCTGATTAGGGATCAGTTAAGAATTGGAGGAGAAGGTCCAAAGGGAAGGAAGCAAGGAGAGAAGTCAGAGGATTTTGACTTCGAAGAGCGCATTAGATCAGGGGAACAGTGGTTGAGAAATGGAGATATGTGTATGGGCCATTTACGTTATCGCCTCAAATTTATGCAAGCGGGTCAGCAGTCATTCCAGACACATGTTATAAAGATGCTGAACGACATTTGTGAGGCCTAGGGACTTGAAACGTCCACTTTTCAGCCTGCTGTGTACCCTCATTCTGAAGAGGAGGATGCTTTCTAGGCAGCAGCTGCCGCCCATATGCGTGATGACAGCGAGTCCTCTGATGATGATGACATTGAGCAGGATGTTCAGGCCCCGGGTGGAGAGCCAGTTGCTGGGAGTCAGGATGGTGCCGGACCATCAGTCAAGATTAGTACAGGAGCAGGGACCAGTACAGGTGCTGCACAGATAGATTATACACCGCTCCTGCAGTCTAACCCAGGAGACCCCTTTGACTCTGATGATGAGGCGACTGCATCTTTTGTGGAGTCATGATTTGCAGTTTTCCTGCTGTTATTTTATTTTTATTTTTTTTTCAGTATCTTGGTTATTTTGTTGGTACATTTATATTGGTTATTTTGTAATCGGTTACTGTACATTGAGATTTCAATGTTTGTAGATTCACATTTCTGATAGTACTGATGCTATTAACTGTATGTGAATATGTTTCAGTGATCCACTGCTGTTTTAGATTTAAATTAGTTGTTGGGGACAACAACGTTTAAATCTGGGAATTGTGGGCGTGATGTGATTGAATGGCAAGTGAATATGCATGGAGAGGTCACACGAGTGGATGAGCCAAAACAGGGAACATCTCAATCTCTTTTCTTTAGTTTTTCTTAGTGTGAATAATTTTTAGTGTAGTTAGATGTTAGTGTAGTCTAGAATCTAGAATTAGGATAAAAAAATTTCTTTTTCTTTTATGAAATTTCATGAGGATTTGATGGATTAGAGTTTTAGATGATTGATCAAATTAAGGATACAATCTTATGCCTTGCATGTTGAGAAATGAAATGTTTGCATGATTCATTCAATGTGTAAGAGTAGAGAGATTAGTTGTGATGCATAGAGAGGAAGTCAAGCATGCACTCTGAACTGTGAGGAAATTGAGCCTATACAGAAATTTTTGTTCAGAGAGCATTTCACTGCATGAGTAACTCTAGAACTTGCCTTGTTTCTTGTTTGAAATGGTTGATGATGCATAAGGTAGAGGAATTTTCTTCTTGGACCAGAAAGTTAAATGGTCAAACCTTAAGTTCCTGTTGCATGAACCTTTGAGCCTAATCTGTTGTTAATGTACTCTCACATCCATTCCTTTAGACTGAAAAGTTCAGATAAGTGATAAGGGGTGGAGTGTTTTGTGGGAAGTAAGGTATCTTTGCAATAAGTGAATGAAAGAGATGTTTGAAACATGAAAAAAAGGGTTGTGGAACACAAAGTGTTTAAGTTTTTGGAGGAGGTAAAGTGAAATGGTAAAAGACACAAAGTGTCTGAAAGAAAAAGGACAGAAAGAAATTTTTTGTTAGAGACACAAAGTGTCTGGAAGAAAAGGAGGAAGAAAGTCAAAGAATGAAAAGGAAGAAAGATTGGGGAATTAGGAAGGAAATGACAAATATTGTGATTCCCCCTTACCTAAATCTGATTCATTTGATCTGAATTTTTCCTGCCACAGAAAGCCTTACCTCTAGTCAAGCCATACACCAAGCCTCATTGCCAACCATGTTAAGACCTTTTTGATCTACCTTATAGATCATTTGTGCCATGAATAATGAGAATAGGGGCAAGCCTATGGAAGTTTGAGTGCAGTGAAGAATGAGTGACATATTGATCCCTAAACACTAGTGTGCATGAGAGTTAAATTCTCACAATTTTTGAGAAGATCCTAGTGAGGGGGTGTGTTGTTTGGAAGTCTCTGTATGTCATCTGTACTAATCTGTTGAAAAGCATATAGGATGTTGTGCAAGTCATGAGAAACAAGAGATTGCATGGTTGTAAGTTGTATCAATGTGATCCCTTGTTGAATTCAGTCTATCCTCATGAGTTTCATTTGTAAGAATCTAGAATCCCTCTTTGTTGCAAGTGCATTACTAAGGACAGTAATGTCCAAATCTGGGAATTTTGATAAACCCTTGGTTCATCGGGTTTTTCAGCACAAATTAGGATTAATTTATATGAATAATTGGTTGAATAAGGAGGTTAATGTCTTAATATTTCCTGAATTACAAGTTCTGAGAGCTTTGTGAAAATCTACATTGTCTTGTAGGGAAAGGAAGCCCAAAAAGCATCAAAAGAAGGAAGAAGATTCTGGAGGAGAAAATTATCTAAGTGTTGAGCGCTAAAACGGCCACACTGACCGTTTTAGCACGCTGCTGCAGTTTGAAGAAGGAAGTTACTGGTGCTGAGCGCTAAAACGTCCACACAGACCGTTTTAGCGCGCTGCTGCAAATCATAATTGGAAGCCTCTGGAGCTCAGCGCTAAAACGCTTACACTGAGCGTTTTAGCGCTCTAATGTGCAATTCTTCTCTGTTCTGAAACGCTAAAACGTTCGAATCAAGCGTTTTAGCGTTGAAGTTAGTTGGAAGCAGTTGGGAGGTTATTAGCCATGGACGCTAAAACGCTCATTCAGACCGTTTTAGCGCCCAAGTCAGTTGAAAGCAGTTGGTCACGCATCAAGCCGGACGCTAAAACGCCCAGTTATGACCGTTTTAGCGTCCACATTATTTTTCAGAAGATTTGTAACACTTTAAAAGGCAAAAGGCCTGGAAAAAAAAGGGAGATATTCTAGATAGTTTTTTTTCTCTCTCAATTGTCTACTCTCCTCTCATATATCAGATCTTAGGATCTGAATTCTTTCTTTTTACACAATAATTCTTAGGAGTAGTGTAGCATTGCAATTGAAGATTGAAGATTCACTACCATGACAATGGAGTTTGTTCTTTCTTCTTCTCTTGTATTTACTCTCATTATGTCTGAGTAGAGTCCTTTTTAGTCTGATTCAATGGAACTCAAGTGTGTATTTATGAATAATTAATGTGAAGTTATGTTTTCCTATTATGTAACTTGTATGAAGTTGTCTTAATCAATCATTCTTGTTTATGAAATGATGTAGAACAGACATGTTTGCATTGTTTTAAAGTTGACAACTTCATCATTAGTATTATAGTAGTCAAGACATTGATGCTATAATATTAATGTAATCTTAAGACCTTAGTAATTAATGCAAGTATTATGAAAGGAATCACCAAGACATTGGGGTGTTTGATTAATGTACCCATCAAGGTAGTAAGACATTACATCTTGATGATAAGTAAAAGGTTGATTAACATCACATGATAGAGAAGTCATGATGGAAATTGATTCATTCATAAATTCATACTTGAGGAGATTGATATCTGACTACTGTTTTAAATTATATTCATATCTTTGTGTTTTAAACTTATCTTATTTTATGCAATTACATTTCTAGTGACAAGAAACTCATGCAAATCAAATCTTTTTGGTTGACTCAAATCAATAGCAAGTGGATAATCAGTGCTTGACACAATTCCTCGTGGGAACGATATTTACTTATCATTTTTATTACTTGTATGACTAGTGCACTTGCTAATTAGACAATAGATTTCATGGAAGGATTGATTTTTAATGAATTTTTGGAGCCTATAATAGGCTTGCATGAATGAAAAAATGGAAAATCGTACCCAGAAATCGAATTTTAATCAGGATTTTTGCAAGCATCCACGCTTAAATATATCCAACACCCCCTTAAAGTTTCATTGGATTTCATGGAAGAATTGATTTTTATTGATTTTTTGGAGCCTATAATAGGCTTATTTATTTGCATGAAAAAATGGAAAATCGTATCCAGGCATGGAATTTTGATATGGTGTTTTGCAAGCAACCACGCTTAAATATATCCAACACCCCCTCCAAGTTTCGTTGGATTTCATGGAAGGATTGATTTTTAATGAATTTTTGGAGCCTATAATAGACTTACATGCATGAAAAAATGGAAAATCGTACCCAGTTATGGAATTTTGATCTGGTTTTTTGCAAGCATCCACGCTTAAATATAATAAACTTACAAGCATGAAAAAAATGGAAAATCGTACTCAGACATGGAAATTTGATCTGATTTTTTGCAAGCATCCACGCTTAAATATATCCATCACCCGCTCCAAGTTTCTTTGGATTTCATGGAAGGATTGATTTTTAATGAATTTTTGGAGCCTATAATAGACTTACATGCATGAAAAAAAAGTAAAATCGTACCCAGCATGGAATTTTTATCTAGTTTTTTGCAAGTGGTCATGCTTAAATATATCCAACACCCCTCCAAGTTTCATTGCATTTCAGTGAAGGATTGATTTTTAATGAATTTTTGGAGCCTATAATAGGCTTACATGCATGAAAAAATGGAAAATCGTACCCAGAAATCAAATTTTAATCTGGTTTTTTTCAAGCATCCACCCTTAAATATATCCAACACCCCCTCCAAGTTTCATTGGATTTCATTGAAGGATTGATTTTTAATGCATTTTTGGAGCCTATAATAGGTTTACATGCATGAAAAAATGGAAAATTATATCCAGGCATGGAATTTTGATCTGGTTTTTTGCAAACATCCACGCTTAGATATATCCAACACCCCGTCCAATTTTCGTTGGATTTCATGGAAGAATTGATTTTTAATGAATTTTTCGAGCCTATAATAAGCTTACATGCTTGAAAAAATGGAAAATCGTACCCAGTTACGGAATTTTGATCTGATTTTTTGCAAGCATCTACGCTTAAATATAATAAGCTTACATGCATGAAAAAATGGAAAATCATACTCAGACATGGAATTTTGATCTGATTTTTTTTCAAGAATCCACTCTTAAATATATTTAACATCGCCTCCAAGTTTCATTGGATTTCATGGAAGGATTAATTTTGAATGAATTTTTGGAGCTTATAATAGGCTTAAATGCATGAAAAAAATGGAAAGTCGTACCCAGGCATGGAATTTTTATCTAGTTTTTTTGCAAGTATTCATGCTTAAATATAACCAACATCCCCTCCAAGTTTCATTGGATTTCATGGAAGGATTATTTTTAATGAATTTTTGGAGCCTATAATAGGCTTACATCCATGAAAAAAATGGAAAATCGTACCCAGGCATCAAATTTTGATCTGGTTTTTTGCAAGCATCCACGCTTAAATACATCCAACACCCCCTCCAAGTTTCATTGGATTTCATGGAAGGATTAATTTTTAATGAATATTGGGAGCCTATAATAGGCGCTTACATGCATGAAAAAAATGGAAAATCGTACCGAGTCATGGAATTTTGATCTGGTTTTTTGCAAGCATCCACACTTAAATATAATAGGCTTACATGCAAGAAAAAATGGAAAATCTTACTCAGACATGGAATTTTGATCTAATATTTTGCAAGCATCCACGCTTAAATATATCAAACACCCGCACCAAGTTTCATTGGATTTCATGGAAGGATTGATTTTTAATGAATTTTTGGAGCCTATAATAAGCTTATATGCATGAAAAAATGGAAAATCGTACCCAGGAATGGAATTTTTATCTAGTTTTTTGCAAGTATTCATGCTTAAATATTTCCAACTCCCCCTCCAAGTTTCATTGGATTTCATGGAAGGTTTGATTTTTAATGAATTTTTGGATCCTATAATAGGCTTACATGCATGAAAAAAAAAGGGAAATCGTACCCAGGCATGGAATTTTTATTTAGTTTTTTTGCTTAAATATATCCGACACCCCTTCTAAGTTTCATTGGATTTCCTGGAAGGAATGGTTTTTAATGAATTTTTGGAGCCTATAATAGTCTTACATGTATGCGTAGATAGATACATGTATACATTCTGTGTTCATGAAATGGATTTTTGAGTTGTGTTAATGTAACTGTAGCATGTGTATCAGTAGGAGCAGTAAGGAAAAAAGATAACCTGGAGTTTAAGTTTGGATTTTTATTTTGTGTTCGTAGAAAAAAAAAAAGCAAGTCCGGTTAAGTGGTAAAAACGTAAAAAGTGAGTAATTGGCTAAGTGGGTTTATGGGAACCCCTTAGTATCTTGTATGTGATAAAATAAAGTGTATAAATTGTTAAGTAAGTCTTCCGCTAGTGTTTCAGTTACGATCACATCTTTTTATTATTACGCTTTTTATACTTTTACTGTTCGCGTAATAATCGGAAAAAGTTTATCCTCATTTTTTATAAATGAATTGCTGTGATTGTAACTGCGCTTAATATCATAATTAATGTTAACAATACCGGTGTACAACGGGCTGTGACATGGAGCATCAACTCCAACCGGAGCAAGTCCTTTCTAGTATCTGAGTCAACAGAATATTGCTCCAGTAGAAGTGTTGAAGTGTGGCATGCATTAACTAAGTAAAGAACTATGAACCATGAAATTGACAATATGTGATTTGCAGTAACTAGCTGATCATAATAAATGTTGATATTCTATGTAATACGTGTATTGGCAATGTAGAATTATTAACACACATTTTCACCTAAGCACTTGCATTTGGCTTTTATTTCCTCTCGAAAGGAACACTCACCTGAGATGCGTGTTATATATATATATATATATATATATATATATATATGTGTATATGTATATATATACATATATATATATATATATATATATCCAAGCCGAGTGTGCATAAGCAAGTTGAAGATGAGATAGAAGAGTTGGTAGGCTAAGCATTATCTAATGGCAAACTCAATTAGGCATTCACGATTTGCTACATTATTTATGTATCATTGGTGTTTTTATGTTCATAGAATGAATGTACATAAAACGTCAAATTCAACAACTACGAGAATTTTTAGTAAAGGTCCACTAGTATATGTGATTCTTACTTCTTGTGTGTTTAATTGGATCTTACCAATTTTAAATAAATTTTGATATTGGTTTTAAATAAATTAATAGCCTTAGAAATTTTTGGGAGTTGGCACAAACAACTTTTTTGGGAAACTCAACAATGACGAATTATTGATTGGGCGCCTTTGTATATTTTTTATGAATATGCTCAATTTTTTTTTATGATAATTGGATAATTTTTTTTAGAAAAATGAAAACCCTAAAATAATAGATGTAGTATATTTCTCAAAATATATTCTAAAAAATTGATATATCACAAAATGCATTTAAATTTTTTTTATCCAAATACACCCTGAGCATTTAAAAAAGTGTATAGACTTGCATTGGTAATGATTTTGAATTATTGAGGATGTTAATTTGGATTATTATTAACTATTTGTTTAATTTCAATTTTCAAAAAATGTTTTATTCTCTTTCTACTTTTATTTCAACATCTAGATTAACAAACCTACTAATTACCAAATATTAAATTAGTAAATTCAAAAAAAATACTTCAACGGGAAATTTAATAAATTGAAGTAAAATAAATTATAAATAAACCGAGTTTAAGTTTGATATTTTAAAGAAATAAGGATATAAATTTGACACATTAAAATAAATTAGTCAAGCTAAATTTTTTTACTACAACCTTAATTAAAATTGAAGTTCATATATATAGGGCAGGATATTCTTACACCGGTGTAAGAGTTAGAAGTCTTACACTCAATCTTGATCATTGATCCACTTGTATCCAATGGCTCACATTCCTAAAAAATTTGATACCTTAGATATAAGTGAGATCAACGGACAAGATTGAGAGTGTAACTTACACTGGTGTAAAATGATCCTGACCCTATATATATATATATATATATATATATAAAGAAAAATGAAAGGAAATTACATTTGGAAGCAACGTATTCCTCCCTTTTGTATTAGGAAAAATATACTCCCATATTATTGAAAAGTATTTTTCTTTTCTACGCATACATCGATTTTCATATTATTTTTTATATATATAAGAATGTGAGAGCTTCTCTCCTATTGTATAAAATTAATAAAGCCCCTTGTACTACTCTTTATATTTTGTACAATCTTCAAAAAATAGGAAAAAGGACCACAATACAAGAGAACTTTTTTATTTTGGAATCACATAAAGTGAAAGTTAAAAAAAAAAATATTGAGTGATGCGTAATTTATGGTGAAGGACTTGAATAGGTTTTTTTTGGGTATAGAATAGGTTAGTTATATTGAGTAGTTAAGAACATAGGATTACTCACATATACAGAGAAGGGAATATGGTAGCTGATTATCTGACTGGCCATGGGAGTCTTTGGATGAATTGGAACTCCATATTCTTCAGGAACCTCTCCAGGATTATTTTAGCCTTTTGAACAGGGACATGATGGGTATCTCTTACCCTAGATTGTGTTTTTTGATTTAGTTCACTTTCCCTCGTTTTCAAAAAAAAAATGAAGAACATAATATACTAATAGGAAATTGTTTTTCTCCATGAAGGAAAAAATATTGCCGCAATCATTATGGACAAAAAAAATAAAGAGAAAAATATTTTTCCAGTCACTAGAGATAAAATTATCTTTATTAATTAATTTTTTTGTCTTTAGTGGTTATAGGAAAAAAATTTCTATTCTTCAAATAATCAATTAATCTATTTAGAGTAGGAAATTCTTACAATAACAAATTTTATACTTATTTTTTTATTAATATTTTACTCATACGTCATACCTAATGATTCACTTAATTAAAAAAAAGGCTTTTAAACTCTCCTATCACGGAAGAAGTTGAGAATTTCAGGCTGATAAGAGAAAAAAATGAGACCCATCTTACAAAAAAACGGATGATATAGAAATCGAAGTGAGCATACTATAAAAGACACTTCTCCTTTTGTAACAGCCCGTTGTACACCGGTATTGATAACATTAATTATGATATTAAGCGCAGTTACCATCACAGTGATTGAGTTAATTAAATTACGGGTAAATTTTTTCTTTTAATACTTTTTTTTTCTTTAAACATTAACCATTTCCGTAATCAATTAAAAACAACACCGTAATTGTAAATGCAAGCTCGCGGAAGCACCCAACTTACTCATATCCACAATCTTTCTTATTACCCAATTAATTTAAACTTATCTTGTGACTCTCATATCTTACCATGTTATAGTTCTCTTCATTAGCTACGCGTGGTTTCAAACCGCGCACAATTCGGGGCTCTATAGATCAAGTTATGCCATTTATTTCAGTCTAGAAAAACCATTATTTTCAAATTTTGCACTGTGGTAATCGATTACCAAGGGAAGGTAATCGATTATCCAAAATTTCAAAATGAGGCAGAAACATCATTTCAGCTCCCCTGTTCTCAGGCAGAAACATCATTTCACAGTGGCTCATTTTGCGTCCCCTGTTACATAGTAATCGATTACCAATGAAAGGTAATCGATTACTATGCAGTAAAAATGACAGATGATAGCTTTTAATACACAAAAAGAATGATGTAACCTATTCCTAACACCTTAATACTCAACATAGATCTTACACATGTCTTAATGTAGGCTCTAGGCCCTTCCATCATGCATTTTCATTATAGAATGCATCAATTACAAGAATTCTTGAGATAATAGCCATTTTACACCATAAATGGTCTATTTACAACACAAGTTTTCTAATGCCTCAAATACAATATAGGTGGCTATGGACAAGTCCCATGCCCACACAAAATACACACTTAAACCAAGGCATGAATATGAAACAATTACGAAGACTTAGAACATAATCATGAACACTACAAAAGCATGGAAATCTCATCATGCAAAATGTTCATGACCTAAGTCTCAAAATACTACATAACATGATATGTGCATTCAATAGACTCCTCCAAAATGCCATGCTAGCCCAATGCACCACATGCAACAGCCATCCACTAAGTGGGCTTCTTGCTCGAAGCTCCTCCGTGCTCATAATGCCCTGAAATGATGTCCCCAAACGCGGGGTGAGATATACAAATATATCTCAGTAAACCAAGGGTACCAGAGGCTTTCTCCACCCCATGGCTCACTCAATGTGCAATAATAACATTATGCAATATGCATGACATACAATACCACAAACAACTGGCGACAACCCAAGAACATCCACATTAGAATTACGTTTGAGGACCCCATCATATAACTCCCGGGAACCTTCCTGGTGCCTCTCCCATGGATGAGACAAACCCATGGCAAAACCCAATTGTAACTCCTCATGAGCCCTATCCAGCGGAAGTCCCTCGTTCGGATCATCCTGGTGCCGCTCCCAGAGTCGGCCCCACGGCAAAACCCGACCGGAATCCCCAACGGAATGTCCATACCAACACACGTCTACCGGCCAGAGACCACACAATTTCACACACAACAAGCAATAATGCATGAAAACACATAATCACACAATGCTATAAACACAAAATCCAACCACAACCATCCACTAGGTGTGGTGCAGCACACAAGGGATCAAACCCCAGTTCCAAGGGTTTACCTCAACACCGAGAGTCTCGTTCCACACGTACGCTCCAAGTCAATCTTCAACAATCACGTCCGTGTGAGGCACCCTACAATGATCAACATCTTACCACATTACTCAACATCTCAAATTCATGACACTTCACTTTTTTTTCTAAGTTATAAATCCCATTTTTTTCACCTAAATTTTTCATGGCATTTCTAGCTCACACACGTCATTCTTAGATATTTTCTTCTAATACCATTTTTCCATTTGAGCTCCCTATCATCAAACATCTAAGATTAAAGACTTAGAGTTCATATTTTTGGATGTACAAAATCAACCGTAAAAATACTACAAATATACTCACAATCAAAGCTTGACACTCCTCCAAGGCTTATCTAAGCAATGAGAGATCCAATGCCTCCAAGAACACTAATTTCCCCAATAAGTTCGAATCTTCCCTTGGCCAATAGCGCCCCAAAGAGGTGATTTCAAGGCTTGAGAGTATCACCAATGGCTTTAGAATGTGTTTTCCAATGAATTTCAACAAAAAAAACCAAAGGATTTGGTTGAGAAATCAACAAATGATGAAGGAGGGAAGTTTGGGGGTTTTCATGGAGGAAAGGAAAGGAAGCTACTGGAAGAAGAAGAGAAAGAGGAGAGATAGGGCGTGAGGTGGCTGAGGGACTTAAGTGGATTTGGGTCACGCGGATCCCACACGCGATTTAACTTTAATCCAATCAACACAAGTTGGCATACCTTGAGCGTAGATGTTGGATAAACTCTAGCATAAGGTGTTCGAGCCATACTATATATTGCTGATCTTCCATGATGTTTCTAGTGTTGAGTTTTTTATTGGGTTTCTTTAACTTTACAGGGTGTTGGCGTTGCTGTTGAAGGTGAGCCATCATCTTCAGCTCAGTATACACTGGATCATGATATGCTTTCTGGATCTAAACAAAGGGTATACATACTTGTGATTATAAGTCCTATCCTTTCAGTGTACATTATACAGTTCTTTTCAGAGATATGTTCCTGGATCTCACCTTTTTCCCCTCCCCATTTTTTAGCGGGCATTAAAATGTAGAAGTTCTATATTAGAGAATGATATAGGATCTTTTGGTCCTATACGCCGAATCTGTCACAAGTCTAATCTTCTATCTTCTAAAGGCTTGACCTTACCTTATTCAGGCGCCCCTACCTATAGCTAGGAACAGAGTTAGCATTGATGCTGCTCAGCAACATTCATCTTCCATGCAGAAGCCTATTCTATTGGGTAAAGTTAAGCATTGCCATACGAAATTGTCAGCAAAAAATGTTGACGACACCATGCCTAGTACTAGCTTTCCTCCTGTATCTTCAAAATCTAGCGAGATAGCCTCAAAAATACTCCAGCAACTTGATAAGGTAGTTTCTCCTGAAGAAAAATCATTGGGACCAAGGCTACAATTATGAATGATAAATCTCCGACAAAGTTGTCATCATCCAAGTTACAAGCGGATTCATCAAAATTCCTGGATAGCATACGAGATAATGAATTAGACAGCACACTTGGAAATTTGTCTGCTAGTGCTCAAAAGATAACATCAAAGATAGACAAGGTTGAAAATGGTCCATTAAAGCTTGCTGCTCCTACTGATACACATGCTACAGTCCCAAGGAATCAAGTTGCGTCTATTGTAAAAGCTGGAGATTCTTCTGTGACAGATCCTGTTTCTTATCATCCATAAAAAAAGAGGGCATCCCATATGAGTGCACATGAGGTTTGATATTTTGCAACTGTTTGATGGTTTCCTGTAGTTATCTTGATTTTAAATATTAGAAATTCTTATGTGACTTATATTGTAACATCCCGCATGATTAGGAAATTACATAACTTGCATTTAGGGGTAAAGCATGCTAGAAATTCGAATTGTATGAAGTGGTTGTCTTGTCTTTGAATTACATAGTTTTCCATAGAATTGGATGGGTCTAACTTAGAGAATAAATAGAATTACGACTAAAGGGAATATTTATTTTAGGCATGTAGAAATTTAATTAAAGAGTATAGACATGATTGATTGTAACATATATGACATAAAATAGTGTTTAAAAGACTTGGGGAACTTATTAACTTAGTGGGTTGGTGCATGAGTAATTAGAACCCTTGGATTTTAGTAAGTTGTGGCCCACACCTTGAGAAGATCTACGGCCCAAGTGCATTAGGAGGGTCTTATTCAGCCCTTGCTTACCATAGACTTATTTTAGGAACCCCACAAATCAGCCCTTTTTGCAAGGAGTTTCGTTTGGCAAACAACTAAGTCAACCCTTTTATTTCTTGATTCTTGCGCTACCTTGGACAGAGAACAAGCTGATGGCTTGTGTCTCAAGACAACCACAAGTCACGCCACCTTCCCATCATTTCCCTGTGCGCATAATGGGAAGCAAAAGGTACAATTCTGACTTGCTTTTGCATTAACCTAACCCTCTTAGGTTACACATTTCAGCCTGTGCATGCCACTTAGCTTTCCATTTGCTGCATGTGCGCCACCTAGCTCCTCATGACACTACATGTCTGCCATCTACCTGTCCATTCTTATCCTCCCTGGGTGCGCTAAGTACAAGAGGAAAATTACAATTACTTGTAATAGTAGCCAAAGCAATCAGCCTTGTTATCTCTTGTAGCCTATGAAATGAAAGCAACCCCTGCATGTGTTCCACATTGGTCAAGAAGTGACAAGTGTTCATCTAAAGCTATCCTTATCCTTCTCTTGTGCGCATGGTCTTAGGGAAACACAATCCAAGTTTGCTGCCACCTTGACTCAGACCATTATATTACCCCATTCCCTGCACATGCGTTGGGATAAATGAATCACAATGAAATACTTATTATTTCCATTTCTTGATCAAGCTCAACCCTATATTTATACCCCCACAGGTCGTGAAACCCCACAAGCAACAGCCAGAAAAGTTGCATATCCCTTTCTCCTCCCTATGCCCTCAAACCGTGAGCTATCTTGGAGGAGACCAACCATCCAAGTTTCCATTCCCTTCCCTGCATGGTTCGTTTGAGTGATAACAGCCCAAGGGAAACAACATGAGTCCATTCCTCATCTTTTCCTTGTGTGGCCCTGCACCATCCTCCAGCCTTACATCATCTAGAGAAGGAACCTAAGTTGGAAGTTCTTTCTCCCACTCCCTCTTCACTGATTCGCTAGGCTGAACCCTGCAGCAACGGTTGCAAGCACTTCTTCTTATTCGTTCTTCCCAAGTCGCGGAGCTGCAGTGAGGAGACGTGAAGTCTAAGCAACGTTTCTTTTCTCTTCCATTGGTACTCTCGGCTGAACCACAAGGAGGAATAGGTGATGAATCCTTTCCTTTTCTTTATTCCTCTAAACCTTTCGGTGTTGAGAGCTCCTTATCCCCTGCACGCAGATTGTGATCTTTGCTCAACTTTTCAGCTCCCATTTTCTTATACCTACAGCCATCGTCTAGTAGGAGAAGGTGAGTTATTCGCTGCTGTCCCCTTGCTCCTTCCCTCCCTAGACTTGTTATGATTGAGTTTTCTTCACTGCATGCTTGTGATCCAGTCTTTATTGGGACATTTTCCTCATGGCTTGCAGCCGAACCTGACCTTGTGGACCATTGAAGGAGGTGAGGTGTTGTTCTTCTTTTCCGTGTTTCTGCATAATAAGTCAGTTTTGATCATACCTCCTCTTCTATTGCACGCCCTTGATTTTGTCTCGTTTGGATGTCTACTCCCTTTGCATGTAACCATTCGGTCCTGTGTTGGTGCTGTCATCACTGCAGGCGGCTTGAGCACAAGCTGACCTTTGTTCCCCTCCACCTTTATTCAGGCGATGGCACATCTAGGAGTCTTAAATCTGAGTTCCTGTATAGTTGTAGTGGGAGGTGGCAATTGGAACCGAACTACCAACCGTTTGATGCAGTCAAGGAGGTGAGTAAGTGTTAAGCTTCTCTTTTCTTCTTTTTGGTTCGGTCACCTCTTGCCTTTAAAAAGGAGATACATGCGTAATTATAGTTGTCCCTTCTTGTCATTGTTTTTGGACGCTGCTTTTTGGTCTAGGAACTTTTAATTGTGTGTTCTATTCCCTCTCTGTGTCGGTCACCACTTATATGCTAGGATGATGCATGTTTGATTATTCAATCTCCCGTGTCTCTCACAGTCGTGAAGTTATGTTTAATTCACACAAACACAACAGTGAAATCTGATGTAGGAGATTGGAACATAGCCTTCCTTAGCGGTGTTGGACTGCTTTGTGAGTAAGAGATTTTACTAGACTGTTACCTGTATTTAGAAGTGTGTAGAAAATTAATGGGATCACACCTAAGTAACTTAGGCACTGTTTTGTTTAAGAAAGAGAAATAAAATAAAATAAAATGATGTGGGACTCTTAGAAACTGTATGCGCTAGTGACATTGGGAATAAGTCACATGATATGTGTTGTGGAATAAAATATAAGGTAGACAACTATTGATATTAAAGAATAATAAATCAGTTAGAAGTGTGGGATTAGAAAGAGAATAAATTTGGAGTACAAACCCCTTTTACTTACCTGTGTTCGGCCTCTTTATGCAATTGTATGGAGATGTACCTTGTCCTCATTTTTTCGGTTCTGTAAGCAGCCTTGATCACACCTTGAATAGATTGATAACTTAGGTAAATAGCATACCTTAGGTCTCTAACATGCAACCGTAACCTTGTAAATAACAACATGAAAATAATAGAGGAATGGCACCTAAATATTGGATAAGAAACCGATTATAAGCCAAGAATCTAGGAGGAGGGAAAAGCTTAGTAAGGCATAGGAAATGTATATGTAATAAATTCTGATTTGGTGCATATGTTTGTTTAGGTGCACAAGGTCCTTTAAAATCGGACTGTTTGATGATATTTGGAATGCTTGGTTAAAAAGAATGTTAGAGACTTGAGGTAAGTGTCAGGCGATATTACCTAATGTGACTATTGACTACTGGTATAAAGTTGTGACATGATGCTCCATATTCCGTAAAAGTATTATGTTCCTTATGATGAAAGAAAACTGCCAAAAATGTGCGGTGATGGCTATGGAAATGTGCCGTGATGGCCATATGATTATGAGGAAAAGTTGTTATGTGGCAGCATAACGTATATGAAAAGTATATGTGCCGTGATGGCTATATGAAAGGTATATAAGCATGCACCTTACATCATACCGCATTTTGTACGTTTCGTGTGTGAAAGCATAGCATGGCATGCATGTACCAAGATCATATAGGCCTTGTTTTTAGAATAGTTATGTACAGGACCATGTGTTTGAGCAAGCATCATATAGGCATCCCTAAGGTACCAGGGTATGGGACACTTGGCATCAGTCCGCATAGGCCCACAGTTGGAATCCACAGAGAGCTCAGGTGCCAAGGTATATTGATTCCACTGTGAAGTGCGCGCACGACGGTGCTAAAAGCGCAAAGGAAAGGCGTTATATACGCAATATATATGAATATGATGAAAAGGAAAAAGGAAAAGGAACAAGGATATGTTGAAGTGACTGTTTATGATTTTGTGCCTAGTTAATACTGTTATGTTACTGGTTTTGTTGCCACACTACTGGGATTATTCTCACCCCTTTGGGGCTGCTATTTTCATAAATGGCAGGAGGACGTAAAAGCATTTGAAGACGTGATGTTTGCTGTTGCTTGGTGATGCATGGACTTTCACTATTACTGTTTAATTGGTTGGATGACTGTAATGTTTAATATTTTGGTACTCTTGGATGACTGTAGACTTTATCATCTTCTATTTTGTTGTGATCCTTTGTACGAGCAGTGACTGTTTTGGAAATGTTTTGCGAAAAGAATTTTTGAACGTTTTATTAAGTGCAGAATTTTAACAGTTTTTCCTGTATTTTACGGGTCATGTTTCAAGGGGCAAACGAACTCCGATTTTCTATTATTTTATATGCACGCGAAGCCCCGAGAATGTACTTTCAAACTGTGCAGGTTTTATTTTGATACGATACCTGTACGAATTTTAATAAGCTTCGCTTTACAACTGGTTTTCCAGAAAACGGACAGAATTCGCACGCATCTTGTGCGTTCTGTTCCGTGGGGCTATTCACCTCCGACTTCGAAAGATAGAGGCTTATGACGCTTGTCGTAATAACTCTTCTGTCTGGCCTGAGCCCGCTGCATATTTTCTCGAATCTTCTTTACCTGTTCGGATGTTTCTTGAATTAGATCAGGTCCTAACATACTTCGCTCACCCACTTCAGTCCAACATAAAGGGGATCTGCATTTTCTCCCATACAGAGCTTCATACGGTGCCATCTGAATGCTGGAATGGTAACTGTTGTTATAAGCAAACTCAATCAACGAGAGATAACTATCCCAACTGCCTCCTAACTCCAAAACACATGCTCGTAACATATCCTCTAATGCTTGAATGGTGCGTTCCGTTTGACCATCGGTCTGCGGATGATAAGCAGTACTCAACCTCAATTGGGTCCCTAATGCTCTTTGAAAGGATTCCCAAAACTTAGATGTAAACTTGGGATCACGATCACTGACAATACTCGTAGGAACTCCGTGCAGCTTCACAATCTCCTGCAGATAAATTCTCGCAAGCCTCTCTGTATCATAGGTGGTTCTAACACGCAAGAAATGAGCTGACTTTGTTAAACGATCAACAATCACCCAGATAGAATCATATCCTTCTCGCGTCCGAGGAAGTCCAACTACAAAATCCATCGCAATACTGTCCCACTTCCATTCGGGAATCTCCAAAGGTTGAAGGAGTCCCGACGGTTTCTGATGTTCGTACTTCACCTTCTGACAAGTTAAGCACCGAGATACATACTCCGCAATATCACGCTTCATACCCGGCCACCAAAACGAGGTCTTCAAATCATGGTACATCTTCGTGGATCCAGGATGACTGCGTACTTACCCTTGTGAGCCTCCTGTAAAACTTCTTGCTTCAACTCTACATTTGGCACAACCAGCCGTCCCTGAAATCTCCAAACCTCATTCTCGTCCTTTACTACTTCTTGGTTACCAACCAACTCGCGGACTAACTCTTCATCCTTCTGAGCCTCCTTAATTCTACTGATCAGTTCATTCTCCACCTTTATATTTCCCAATCTTATGCTGTTCCCTCTCTCTCGTCTACCGATAAGTTCAAGTCTGGAAAGGCCTCAAACAATTTCAGCTCTTCTATCATCAGAGTTGCAGTGTGTAGTGTCTTCCTGCTCAGGGCGTCAGCTACCACGTTCGCC
>JAVKPL010008066.1:0-31951 GCA_032173675.1 Gastrolobium villosum | reverse complement strand
ACCTATAGTTGATTTTTAGTCCAATTTATCAAAGTGTCATAATTGACGAGTTCATAATTTTTCCTTTTACGGGAACCAATCTCAAGCATGTTTAACAAAGGAACTCACCTACAAATCACCCTCCAACTACCCGTACCATTTAATCCCAATTTATACAACCCTATATCCTGCATCTTCTCCAAAAACACAAGAGGGGAGTCAGGGCATTTACCTTAGAAGTTTCAAATCACTAAGAGGAAGACAATCCAAGCCTTCAAGCCAAGAAAAACATCATTTTTCTCCTCCTGTGAACAGTACCCGCGACCTAGGGATGCAGAAATCTCTCAATATAATGGACTCCCAACTAAAACTAAGCCATGGGTTTTGTAGAGGGTGAAATTTTACACACTTTAGGCTTTGGAATGGATTGATTGCATCAATCTTAGGTCAAGTTATCAAGGATTGAAGATTTCTCTCAAACTTTCCTTTTGTTTTTTTTCTCTTTGCTCTCTGTCACCGTCGATTTGAGGAAGACGAAGGGAAGTAAGGAAGTAAGGCTTTTTAAACACTTAAGTGAGTTTAAATAAACCCAATGGGTATAATTAGCTCATCTGTCCTTCTCACTAAACTCTCATTCCGACTTTGCACACTATTCCAGAAAAATTTTATGGTAATATTTATAATTTTACTTTTCACTTTAGAATAACTTTATTTACCCGCATTTTTATCCCTTAACTGTCATTTTAACTCTTTTTTCACCAAAGGTGACTTTATTTCTTTTTCTTCTACTTTTCTTATCATTATTCTTCAATATCATGATTAAAATAATTAATTCATAATTAAATACACAACTACATGTGAGGGTTATTATACTCACCCCACCTTTTTAGGATTTTATCCGCAAAATTAGGATCATACTTGGAAACAAACTCAGGATATAGCCGAAAGATCTCATCCTCACGCTCCGAAGTAGCCTTCTCAGGCGTCCTTACTCTAAGAGCACGCCCCACATCTATCACAGGTGACAACTTTACAAAGACATGTTCACCCTTTCCAACTCCAGATGTCGATGCGTGTGATCATAATAGCTCTTCTGGCGACTCTGTGCCTGTTTTAATTTATCTCGGATCATTCTGATATGATTAGAAGTGTCCTGTACCAAGTCTGGCCCAATCATTTGCCTTTCTCCAACCTCAGTCCAACAAGTAGGTGATCTAAACCGCCGGCCATACAAAGCCTTATATGGTGCCATGCCCAAACTGGAATGGAAACTATTATTATACGATAACTCTACCAGTGGAAAGTACTTATCCCATGTCTTACCCTGCTCTAGGGCACAAGCTCTCAGCATATCCTCCAGTGTCTGAATAGTCCTCTCTGTCTGATCATCGGTCTGATGATGATAAGCCGTGCTCAGTCTCAACTGAGTGCCGAAAGCTTGTTGCAGTGCTCCCCAAAAGCGAGATGTGAACTTCGGGTCCCGATCACTCACAATGCTCTCAGAAATCCCGTGAAGTCTCACAATCTCCTTCAAATAGAGTCGAGCCAACTACTCTGTAGTAAAAGTCACCTTCACTAGAAGAAAATGGGCAGACTTTGTAAGCCTATCAACAATAACCCATATAGAATCGTATCCAGCCTGAGTCCTGGGCAACCTAACAACAAAATCCATGGAAATGCAATCCCATTTCCACACTGGAATATCTAGAGGTTGAAGCAAACCACCAGGTCTCTGGCGTTCAATTTTTACTTTCTGACAGATCAGACACTTCGCAACAAACTTAGCAATGTCATTCTTCATACCTGGCCACCAGAAATTTTCCTCTAAGTCATGATACATCTTAGTAGGTCCTGGATGAATAGAGTATTGACCTTTGTGTGCTTCAGTCAACACATCACCCACTAACTGACCTTTGAGCATGATTATCCTTTCTTGATATCGTTTGAAGCCCTCACTATCAACAGACACATCTTTCTGACCTGTCATGGCCACTATGTCCTTATCAAATTGTTGAGCCTCTAAGATTCTCTCCAATAATGCATTTTGAATGGCAACTTTTCTCAACTTTTAAGCTACCATTTCCTTTACTGACCACCACTTTCATATTTCTGAAGTTTTCAACCAACTGATATTCTTCAATCATCAGATTTGCAATCAAGGCAGATTTCCTGCTCAGGGCATCAACTACAACATTAGCCTTACCCTGATGGTATTTTAGTTCAAATTCATAGTCCTTTAAGAACTCCATCCATCTCCTTTGCCTCATGGTTAACTCTTTCTGGTCAAATAGATACTTCAGACTTTGTGATCGCTATACACTAAGAAATCAACACCATATAGATAGTGTCTCCATATTTTTAAGGCAAACACTATGGCTGCTAGCTCTAGATCATGCATAGGATAATTCTCCTCATGTGGTTTCAATTGCCTAGAAGCATACGCAACAACTCTCTTATCTTGCATCAGGACACATCCCAAACCTTTCCCTGAGGCATCACAATAGACCTCAAAAGTACGCTCAGGATCGGGAAGGGCCAATATTGGAGCAGTCGTCAACTTTTCTTTTAGTGCATGAAAACAATCTTCGCACTCCTGAGTCCACACAAATGAGATCTCCTTTCTAGTCAAGCAGGTCAATGGTAAAACCATTGTAGAAAACCCCTCAGTAAATCTTCGGTAATAACCGGCTAATCCCAGAAAACTTCGGACTTTAGAAACAATCTTAGGCCTTTCCCAATCCATCACAGCCTCTATTTTATTTGGGTCCACTGTCACTCCATCAGCAGATATGACATGACCCAAAAACTGAACCTTTGACAACCAGAATTCACACTTGAAAAACTTGGCATATAATTGATTATCCTTTAACACTTGCAGAACAATCCTAAGGTGGTCTGCATGCTCCTTGTTATTCTTAGAATAGATCAGAATATCATCTATGAAAACAATCACAAATCTATCCAAATTTGGCTTGAACAAATGGTTCATATAGGAATGAGCTTTTTTAAAGTTGAATTAATTTTGTTTTGAAATGTGTGTTTTTTTTCTCGAAATGAATAGCTCATAAGTAACTTTTAAATTAAAATTTTTATATAATCATCAAACAACTTGTAGCTTTATGTGCCAAACAAGATCTAAAAATTATAATTGCTTTTTAATTTTTAGAATTAAATTTAAAGAATATGTCTAAATTATTTTTATTAATTTTGTATTTTAACTTTTAAATTTCAAAATACAAAAAACACCTATTTTGTTAACTATTCTATAAAATATTTTTAAAAACAAAAAAACATAATACAATCAAACATGCCCTAATCTTCTAGGGGAGATGGTACTTTTCCTGAATTGACAACATTCAACTGTGAACAACTTGGCTCACATATCGTCAAATATATACTTAACCAATTTTTATGGCAAACAACGAAAAGTAACCACAACCTATCGTTTCTCATATTCAAAGTTCTTTTTTTTTTATAAAAAAAGACCCATCACTAATGTGGGCTTTATACGAGAAAAGCCCACAAGGGTATATCATATAAGAAAAAAAATGAAGCAATGTGAAGTTTAAACCACCGCATTCTTATTTAATGTCTCTTAACTCTACCTAATGACTTGTTTTTAAAGAGGCATTACGTTGATATATACCTTTGGAGATGATTGGAACTGATATAAAGCCAGTAACAGCCAAAGTACTAATTCACTTGTTTTCAAACTGATATAATGGAAAAAGAAGGAAAATGACACTAATTCTAGTTCTCCATGACCAATTCATAGCACGACATCCAAAGAATTCGGAATCCAATATAATATTTAAGAAAAAAAAAAAACAAAACATTTTCATGTAATACATTTAAGATTTAAGATATCCAATTCTCGAAATGCAACGAAATAAATTCAGTCACATGCTAATTTAAGGTCGTCTATATAAGTCCCCAAAGTTCATCCCAATTATGATAGATGAATGTATTCCTACATTATTGTCTTATTTTCGGTTTTTACTTTTCTTTTGGTAAAGTCTCAGTTTTGTTTTTATCAATTCAAATTCAATTCAGCTTTCAAACTAATAAAGCACAAATTAAGGACAATCACGATAAGGCTTCCAAACTTATGAGAATAGGATTTGAGAGTTAATTGTACACCGCATTATCATTGTATTTTCATAAAGAGATTATTTTCCAAACTCAAATATGTAACCTTACGATTAAGCAACCTTATAGCTGTTTAAGACATAAGGAAACAAATTTAGTTCGTCTTTCAAACTAATATAAGGACCTCTTTCTCTTCCGTTCACTAATTATCGTCTGAAAAAACTGCTAGTTATGGGGTAAACTGTCGTACCAAACATGAACAGAAACAACGATATGTATGTGCTTGATTTCGAAATGCTCAAAGCATTTATGAAATCTTCAATAAATTACACTTAAGTTTTATGCATGATTATGAGCAGGGATGTTAATGGGCCGAGGCGAGTCGAGCTTTGGTCTTAAAAGACTAAATTGGTGTGTTAGCCTGATCAAGTGTGTTACCTGTTATAAACATAACTATTGGCCTGCGGCTTGACTTGTTTACAAAAATTAAAAGTTTTGTTTAGCCTATTAGCGTGTTTAAAAAAATTAAGACAACAAGAATTTATTCAAACAAAATAGACAATGAATAACATTAGTAATTCTATAAATATTTATAAATTCAATTTATATCCAAACAACATAATATAGAACAAAATCATTCAAAAAGTTTGTTTAACTAATAAAATGGGGTGAAATGTATTGAGGAGAAAGAGATGACTATTACAAGTAGTATAAAAAATATAAAATATAATAAAAAATAATATACTAGGCAAGCCTGAGAGGTTTTTCGGCGGAGCTTTTGAATTGGAGCCTAAGGCCTTTTATTAAACGAGCTTTAATACAAGTTCAAGCCTTCTACCAACAATCAATTTTAGAAATGTAAACTCAGACCTTCACGAGTCGAGCCAAAGGCCCCTAGTTTGTTTCGCACCCTAATTATAAGTTGCGTCCATTATAAATATTTGTGCCCACATAAACATTTTTTCTTGCAAACACGCAATTGGTAATTCGTTTTCTTATTAACAACCTAAAGAAAAAATTTATTTTGCACTTATAGACAGGCTAACAATATATAATACGAACTATCGTCACTAGCTAACTACCATAAAAGAAGGATAAAATCATTCGGAGCTAATAAGGAAGATTATAGAAAAGTTAAAACTCACCAAGGAAGCTACCATCAATAGATGCTTCATTAAATTATGAGTGATGCTTAATGTTACGCAATCTAAAATTCATGAAACGGTCATGAATGATTGGGATGGGTTTTTTTTTTATAAATAATATTATTGTTTGATTTTAATTGAAGTAGTGTTGTTTTGGTTACCACATCATTAGTCGTGACTCTCTGTGAAAAACTGTTGTGCTAAAATAGCACGGCTCTTTAATTACTTAGGTAAAGTTGTTTGTCGCTATTGGGATATACGAAATTGAAGAGTTTACTATGTGACTTGAGTATCCATCAACATTATTTATATATTATTTTTTTGACTGATCAGTACCCATCGGGATTTAAGTGTGGTCGATTGGGATGATATTAAATGAGGCTCTAGTGACATTGCAACAATCGTGTTGGTTCTTGATCCGCTAAAATGTAAGTTGGGATTCAATAATATTAACTCATTTCAATTAATTTACCATTAGGTCCAGTTATTTATTTTACTGATCAAACATCTCAATTTATTTAATTTGATTCGTTCGCTCGTGCTTCTTCTTCTTCTTTTTTTAATAAAAAATGCTAGATTGATTAAATAAATATACAAATTTAACAGAATATATATAACATCCTATTAGGTTAAATAAAAATGAAAAACAAAAATCATCCATCAAAAAATAAATAAATAAAAAACACAAAGGAGAAAATAAAATATAGAATCAGACATAAAAATTTAAATTTTGTTAAGTTGGTTTTGGATTGAATAAGTAGTTAACACTATTTTTTTTTTTAATTTGTTATATTTTAGTTTAGTAAGTTGCAACTAGAATGTAAATAAGTTGGGCTGGACTGAGCTTTTCCTTAAATAGGTGAGACTTGTGTAAAATACTTTAGACATGATTTGATCTGCTTGTAAACTATTTAGTTTATAAATATAATTGTCCTCTTAAAATAATATTATTTTATTATTTAAAATTATTAAAATAATAGTTTTATTTAAAATTATTAAATATGTCTTGCAGATTTATAGGCTCGATAGTTAAAAGAAAGTCTATGATCTGCGATCTAAATAATTTTTTTTCAAAGTTTGAGTATGTTGTATTTATTTATATGAGGAGGATATTCTTACTACCAAAATTTTCCACTACCAACTTACTACCAATCTAATCATCATTGGATCAAAGAGAGAGAATCTTAAAAAGTTTTTGAAGAGAGAGAAAATGTTGATCCAATGGTGATTAGATGAGTAGTAAGTTGGTAGTGGAAAATGTTGTTAGTAAGAATATCCCTACTCTATTTATATATAATAGACTTTCACCAAAAAAAAATTATATATAATAGACCTGAGCACCGTAAGTTCAAGTTAGAACTTCGGTCCTAATTAGCCATAGATGCAATCCATTTAGACGTATTCGTTACATGGACTGAATTAATAAACTACTCATGTAAACGTCTGTTTTTTTTTTTTAGATATTAATAGGTGAAGTTGACATGTTTTAATAGCCTAATGGCTTAGATAGATGCCGCCATAAAATACGGTCCGTGGATGGCTAGTGGGTTACAATTTGACTACAAACATCACCATTCTAATTGCAATGACAATTTAACAGATAAATTGACTACTGTATGAATGGGATAATCACCGCCAAAATTCAGTTCATTTTGTTTTGTTAGATGTAATATAAGCAAACGATATTTAGGTATTAACGCAAGCCAAAACAATGAGAAAAACTTCAGTTATTGGGACCATCAAATTCGGTAAAAAGGGAAAAATTTGGGACTTCAAGGAAAATATAAAAAAAAAAACATGGATAAAAAGAAAAAAATTTCATTTTTAGTAAAAGGGACACCGAGTTTGGTAGTTCGCGTGCATTGAAGTTTTTCTTCAAAACAAAAGGCTCCTTCAAGGGAAAAGCATTAAATCAAATCAAATTACCCTTACATAATTGTAATTTGTAAGAGGTTGTTTCCTGTATTGGAACATGACCTTTTTTTCGGTTTAGTGATTAACTCGGCATATGAAAAGTTAACAATACTCCATGATTATAATATAATTTTAATCATTTATTTCTTGATTGATTATCTTCTAAGATAGGTAAGATATATACAACACTAATTGATCATATTCTAGTATGTATTTACAATACCAAATCATTTTCCTAATTTGATTGATCTCCTTCTCAATCACATCAATGGTTTCTCTATTTTAGAAAGGAATCGGTCCTTGAATAGTCAACATAACCATATGACTAGCTAGCATATAGAATATCATATTAGTGCTTAAATCATATCTTCAATGAAATAAGAAGAATAATAAAAGAATAAAGGAATATAAGATTCTAAAGCGGCGATTATAAAAGAAGGTATATGTCAAAGCACCCTTAAAATTAAATTATACATTAAATAAGAAGTCAAGTTCACTAGTACATCTGGATTAGACTAGATTACATAATTCTCTAAACTAAAAGGAAATGCTTCTATCCTATCGGGGTGGAAATTAAAGTCACTCCACAAGTATACAAAATCACTCTGAACTCCGTACGGTCCTCATAGTCATTAATCATGATGCTCCATGTTATGATGGAGGAACCTAAGCTTAAGAGGAGGACAGGGACTCCTTCTTGGGCCAAGGTTTACCTTGTGTAATCAGCCCAAAGTCTATGTCATCTGGCGGTGGCCCAAGCTTTGCTGCAAGCTTTGTTGTTACTTGTTAGGACTTAAGTGTCATTTGTTTAGCTGTTATAGAATGCATTGAGCTGTTATAACATTTACATTACGTGTCAGTTACAGAATCTTATTACGTGTCAGTTACAGAATTTTATTACTTGTCCGTTTACAATTCAGTTACAGATTTGATAGTGATTCGTGGCTTATAGATAGGAAGCTTATCACTTGTGAAGTTTTATCTGATGAATATACGTATTTCTTTTGAATTCTCCTTTGTTTTTCCTTGTTTATCTCCTTGAGGTTACCACATAGGATCTGCAATCCTATCATTGGTGCTTTCATTGACTTGGAGCTCAGCAAGATTTCACGATGCGCGTTCAAGAATTGGCTGATGAGCTTGGGGCGTTCCAAACTCGGGTTGAACAACGTTTCACCGATCATCAAAATCAATTCATTAGCATCACTGCACAACTACAAGACATACATGCAGCGGTGGTTGGCACCAATAATCAAACACATGGTGCGTATTCTTCTGCTGGTAATGATGTAGGAGGCACATCTAAGCCGCGATTTGCTTCTGATGATCCTCGTTTCCTCATGAAATCCATTCGCATGGAGTTACCGGTTTTTAATGGCACGGATCCAAATAGATGGATTTTTCGCATGGAACTTTACTTCGGCTTGCAACAAGTTCCAGATGCGTTGAAGGTTCAGTTGGCTGGGATGCGTATGGAAGGACTAGCTGGTCCTTGGTTCCAATGGCTGTTCAATGGCGGTTCCATCCAGTCTTGGGATCAATTGAAATTGGTCGTTCGTCAACGCTTTGGAGGCACTGCGTACACTGATTTGCGCGGAGTTCTGTCAAAGTTGACACAAGATGGAACTCTGAATGACTACATTAGGAACTTTGAGGCCTTAATCAACCAGGTCATTGAGTTTTCTGATGAAGTACTTATGAGTTTTTTTGTGTCAAGCCTCTTACACGATCTTCGACGGGCAATTCAACTTCATTCTCCCACATCTCTCCATCAGGCAATGCAGTTAGCCATCACGTATGATGCTCATTTTGTGGAGTCGCGTTCCTCTTTTACTGCATCAGGAAGAGTCAGAACGGGAGTCTCAGTCATTGCAACCTTTAAGGCTTCAAAAGCCTTGGGAATAAGGGTTGTCCTTCAACAGAATAACCACCCTATAGTTTTTTTTTTCAGCAAGAAGCTTGGGCCAAGGATACTACTTATGTCAGGGAATTACATGCCTTAACTGAGGCAGTGAAGAAATGGAGGCACTATTTGCTCGGATCAAGGTTCATCATTCGAACAGACAATAGAAGTTTGAAGGAATTGCTAACTCAAACTGTCCAAACAGTGGAGCAACAAAAGTATGCCTGTAAACTAATGGGCTATGATTTTTCTATTGAGTACAAACCTGGTGCAGCCAATGTAGTTGCTGACTCCCTGTCACGTTGTTTTGAAGAAGAGCAACCCAGTGTCAACATGGCACTACTGTCCGAAGTCCAATTTTCCTTGATAGATCAGATTCAAGCTGAAAACATATCTGATCCTGAGCTTGTGGACATTAGGCTCAAATTAAACAATCAGGAATTGATAGGTTCAGATATTACGGACCGAGATGGCATCTTATATCACAAAAATCATTATTTCTTGGGCACTGCTTCAACATTGAAGGATATTCTCTTTCATGAGGCTCATTCCACTTTGGTTGGAGCTCATGCAGGTATTTCTCGTACTCTTTTAAGATTTTCTGCCTCTTTTTTTTTGGAAAGGAATGAGGAAGGATGTCCAAGATCTTGTGAGGAGCTGCTCCATTTGCCAAATGATTAAGCACACTACTTCTCCTCCCTTGGGTCTACTTCACCCTTTACCTATTCCTGATGGTGTGTTTGAAGACCTGAGCATGGATTTCATCACAGGATCGCCATTGTCAAAAGGTTTCAATGTTATACTTGTGGTGGTCGATAGGTTGACAAAAATTGCTCATTTTGGGGCCTTAGCCAACCCCTACACTGCTACAAAGGTAGCTTCATTATTCTGTGATATGGTGGTCAAATTACATGGTTTTCCAAAGACCATTATTTCGGACAGAGACTCTATCTTCTTGAGTAAATTCTGGTCTCAGCTATTTAAATGCAGTGGGACAACCTTACGTACTAGCACCTCCTATCACCCACAGACAGATGGGCAATCTGAAGTAACTAACAGAAATTTGGAGCAATATCTTAGAGCCTTTTGCCATGATGAGAACCATAAATGGGCAGTATACTTGGGTTGGACTGAATATCATTACAACACTGCTGTTCACTCCTCAATTTGCATGACTCCTTTCCAAGCTCTCTATGGAAAAGCTCATGTCATGATTCCAACTTATGTTAAAAGGTCAGTTCATGAGGAGGAAGTTGATGCTACTTTGAGCCATTGTGATGATTTATTGAGGTATCTTAGGAATCAATTACTGAGTGCCCAAAATCGCATGAAGGTCCAAGCTGACAAGCACAGAAAGGATCGTCAATTTTCAGTTTGTGATCTGGTGTTAATCAAGTTGCAGCCTTACAGACAGATCACAATAGCTCATAGGAAGTGTCAGAAACTTTCTAAAAGGTATTTTGGTCCTTATCCTATTGTGCGTGGTTTGAGCCCTGTGGCCTATCAAGTTGGATTTCCTGAAAATTGCAAAATCCACTCTTCCTTCCACATATTTGTTCTCAAACTGTTCAGAGGTGATGGGTCTATTGTTCCTGTACCCTTGCCCACAATTAATCAGGAGAATCATCCTGTCCAATTGCCTTTAGCAGCTGTGATGACTCGGACCATTCAAGGGACTCATGGTGATCGAAGGCAGTGGTTAATTCAGTGGACCAACTCTCTCCCCGAGGATGCTACTTGGGAGTATGAAGATGATCTCATCCAGTTTTATCCAGAATTTTCTCTTCCCACAATGACCTTGAGGACAAGGTTCATACTGCAGGTGGAGGCAATGTTATGATGGAGGAACCTGTTGTGTAGATTAGCAAGTGCAATAGTCATACAAGTAATAAAAATGATAAGTAAAGATCGTTCCCACGAGGAATTGTGTCAAGCACTGATTATCCACTTGTTGTTGATTTGAATCAACCAAAGAGATTTGATTTGCATGAGTTTCTTGTCACTAGAAATGTAATTGCATAAAATAAGATAAGTTTAAAACACAAAGATATGAATATAATTTAAAACAGTGGTCAGATATCAATCTCCCTCAAGTATGAATTTATGAATGAACCAATTTCCATCATGACTTCTCTATCATGTGATGTTAATCAACCTTTTACTTATCATCAAGATGTAATGTCTTACTACCTTGATGGGTACATTAATCAGAAACCCCAATGTCTTGGTGATTCCTTTCATAATACTTGCATTAATTACTAAGGTCTTAAGATTACATTAATATTATAGCATCAATGTCTTGACTACTATAATACTAATGATGAAGTTGTCAACTTTAAAACAATGCAAACATGTCTGTTCTACATTATTTCATGAACAAGAATGATTGATCAAGGCAACTTCATACAAGTCACATAATAGGAAAACACAACTTCACATTAAATATTCATAAATACACACTTGAGTTCCATTGAATCAGACTACAAAGGACTCTACTCAGACATAATGAAGGTAAATACAAAGGAAGAAGAAAGAACAAACTCCATTGTCATTGTAGTAGATCTTCAATCTTCAATTGCAATGCTACACTACTCCTAAGAATTTGTAAAATAAAATGTAAGAATTCAGATCCTAAGATCTGATACAAGAGAGGAGAGTAGAGAGATGGGAGAGAAAACTATCTAGAGAGAGATTGATTCCAGAATTTTTAAGGCCTTTTGCCTTTTATAGTGTTACAATTCTGCTGGAAAATAATGTGGACGCTAAAACGGTCAGAAATGGGCGTTTTAGCGTCCGACTTGATGCGTGACCAACTGCTTTTAACTGACGTGAACGCTAAAACGGTCTGAATGAGCATTTTAGCGTCCATGGCTGATAACCTTTCAACTGCTTTCAACTGACTCCAACGCTAAAACGCTTGATTTGAACGTTTTAGTATTTCAGAACAGAGAAGAATTCCACATTAGAGCGCTAAAACACTCAGTGTGGGCGTTTTAGCGCTGAGCTCCAGAGGCTTCCGATTCTGATTTGCAGCAGCGCGCTAAAACGGTCTGTGTGGACGTTTTAGCGCTCAGCACCAGCGACTTTCTCCTTTGAACTGCAGCAGCGCGCTAAAACGGTCAGTGTCACCGTTTTAGCGCTCAACACTTAGGAAATTTTTCCTCCAGAATCTTCTTCCATCTTTTGTTGTTTTTTGGTCTTCCTTTCCCTGCAAGACAATGTAGATTTTCACAAAGCTCTCAGAACTTGCAATTTAGGAAATTCTAAGATATTAACCTCCTTTTTCATCCAATTATTCATACAAATTAATCCTAATTTGTGCTGAAAAACCTAATGAACCAGGGGTTTATCAAAACCTAAGCTTAAGAGGAGGACAAGGGCTCCTTCTTAGGCCAAGGATTACCTTGTGTAATCAGCCCAAAGTCTATGTCATCTGACGGTGGCCCAAGCTTTGTTGTTACTTGTTAGGACTTAAGTGTCATTTGTTTAGCTGTTATATAATGCATTGAGCTGTTACAGCATTTACATTACGTGTCAGTTACAGAATTTTATTACCTGTCAGTTACAGAATTTTATTACTTATCCGTTTACAATTCAGTTACAGATTTGATAGTGATCCGTGGCTTATAGATAGGAAGCTTATCATTTGTGAAGTTTTATCTGATGAATATACATATTTCTTTTAAATTCTCCTTTGTTTTTCCTTGTTTATCTCCTTGAGGTTACCACATAGGATCTGCAATCCTATCACTTCATCCCTCTCCAGGATTCACATACTAGGCATCTCTATATTTTGGAAAGGTTAGCAAAACATAAACACATGTGAGATAAATATCAGCAATATTGAAGTTTTCAAACTATAATCAGTCCAGCCGCTTTAACATAAAATATCATTTTCTCAAAGCATGTTCATTGTAACGCTCGGTCGCTTGCAAGATCAATGATTGTCCGCATAAACTATCACGAGACTTTTCAGCGTGCTTTGTCCTCACTCACATATTTCTTAGGAAAACTTTCGAGGAGGTTACCCTTCTCAGAATTGCTCCAAGTTAAGCAGACTTAACTATAGAGTTCTTCTATGAGCTACCAAAAAGTATATGCATCTTGTTAATATATGTAGTACTAACTAATTCTTATAAGCTATCATCAACTGTACAGCTCCCATAAACGCACAGTCTCTAGAATCCCTCTCTTTCAGCTGTTGATTGATTCATTCATGTACCCTCAAGTTGCAAGATTGGGCATGAACTGCTTATTGTTTGTGCCTCTTTTTCACTGGCGATCACTCCCTACCCTTGCCAGCCCTTAGGATGTTACATGCCCATCAGCTTCCACCTAGTTCATCCTCGAACCACACTATATTGGGAGAGAGGCCCTGCTCTGACACCACTTGTAACATCCGGCGGCTTGCAAGATCAATGATTGTTTTCACAATCTAGCACGATACTTTTCAGCGTGCTTTGTCGTCACTCACACACTTCCTATGAAAACTTCACAGGAGGTCATCCATCTTATAATTGCTCCAAGTTAAGCATGCTTAACAATAGAGTTATTCCATTTTGAGCTATCGAAAAGTAAATGCGTATTGTTAGCATAGGTAGTACTAATTAAGCTATCCCCAACTATATAGTCTCATACCTGCAATCTCTGGAATCCCTCTCTTTCAGGTGTTGAATCGATTTGTTCATGTACCCCCTAGCTGCAAGATTTGACATGAGCCACTCATTGTCCGTGCCTCTTTTGCACTGACGATCACTCTCTATCATTGCCAGCCATTGGGATGTTACATTCATAATATGAAAATAATAACTAGAATGATAAACAGAGAAAATAATATGTAACTTTTAACTAAAACTACTAAAGCCCCAAAATTGTGTGGGTCTCTGCATGTGAAAGGTTCTAATTGGTCGAGCTCAAATCCATGTAAGACATCCCTAACAATATTACCGTCTGAACTCAAACCTTTATGAGTCAGTTCATATTAGAATCATTCTGCTAAAAATTACATATTCTTTTCATATTCATTTGGATTAAAGGAATTCCTCAGTTTTTAGTCTTGATTCAATATTGTTCTTATTAACAATATGAGTAAATCCATAAAATCAAAATTTAGAAGATAAAATCATATATAAAAACTAAAACAAAAGAATTAAATAAATCTGTAAGAAAATGGTTCACCAGAGTAATGGCACCTTCAAAGCTTTTAAAGAAATTACTTTTGTAAGAATCCGCACCGCTAATTAAGGTAATTAATTAAATAAATATGAGGATTAGGAAATAATTCCATAATTGAACCTAATAATTATTATGAGGCATTGATAATTATAGTAAGTGAGAAATAATACTGAAAGTCACTTTTCGGACGAAAAGCGCAGATACCGGTTCTGCTACCCGGTATAAATGCGTACCGGTGAAGTATCCCGGAAAGTTATAATAAGTACATGATAATTACTAGAATATTATATAGGACTAGTAAAACGAGTTTCAAGTCAAAATAATGAGAACTGGAGCCAGAACTGATACTGGCTATGGAAAAGCGCGTACCAGAAAGGTGCTCCGAAAAATAAAATAAAAATATAATTTTTTTAGAAAATGAGTAGGTTAAGATTCCAAATTTTAGGATTAAAATGTTAAGCGTAGCTATTAATGCTAAAATTGTGCGTTAAATGCTTAAGTGGCTATATATACACTCATTATTGGGCACAAAACCCTAGAACCACCACTCCTACATGACTTATGCGGCTGAATGCACCCTTGCACTGTTCCATTGCTGCCTTCTTCCTCTTTTAGAGCCTTGTGGCCATTTCTTCCTTATTCTTCATGGTTTCTTCATCCTAAACACTTGGTGTGAGTAAGAATCATCATTGGGAGTGAGTTGTGACCTTGTAGTTGAGTGGACCTTCTATTTTAAGGGGGTTCTTTGGGCTGTGTTCTGAGTTTTCTTTGGTTGGAGCTTTTCCTTGGTTGTGGGAGCTTCAAGTAGTGATCTTTGTGAAGAAAGGACCCACCTTGAAGTGCTTTTTCGTTCTCCCTCAAAGTCTGAACCATAGCAGCTTGTGGGTGAGCTCCAAGAGCACTTCTTGCTCTGTTTGAGAGCCTTGGGTAAGTTCCCTACCATAATCATGAGTTTTAGTGGCTTAAAGGTTGTGTCTTGCCATGCTTAACATGTTAAACAAGTAACCAACACTTATGTGAACCTGTATATGCTTAAAAATGGATCCTTGGACGTTTTATAATGGTAAAAGATGAACCTTTGAATTGGATTTTCGCGAAATGTAGAATCTGTGTTCTGTCGCGAAATATACGGATATTTGGTTGTGAATATCCGGATATTGATATCCGGATATGGGGATCTGGATATCCGGATATTGATATCTGGATATGCCCCCGACATATATCCGGATATTCTGGGATTTCGAGGAACAGTAAGGTACTGTTCATACAGATTTGAGTGATGGGTTTGTGAACCCTTTGTGGATGGAGTTGAACTTCTGTAAATACCTAATTAAGTCAGAATCAAGGAATTAAGGGCTTGTGACTTTGTGGGAAGCCTTAAGATGTAAATCGGAAAAGGAAAAACATAGTCTTTATGTGTATGCGTGTAGAGTTCGATTATTGATATATTGTTGGTCCAAACAGATTGTGATTTGAATGTTTGTGGACTTTGAGCTGTGTGGACTCTTGGCATAGGATTGTGAGCTTGCAAGGTAAGCTTTCGTGTCCTCGGTTTTGCCATTGTTGGTTCCACCATGTCCCATGGGGGGATGGTTTATATGCATGATGTTGTTTTCATGTATTATTTGATAAATGGTGTTGAACTGTTATATGCGTGTGCATTTATGATATGCATGTGGTGTTCCACCTATACGGTAAGCCTGAGTATGTGGTACATACAAGATGGTGAGGCCGTGGGTGAGGTGCAAGCGATGTTCCTTGTACTAACTGTAAGTAATAGACGTATTCCTGCATTTCTCTTGTCAGTAGAATAGTTATAACACACATGGCATGAATATCTGTTGCACTGCATAGTTTTTGGAAATTATATTGTTAAACTGCTTTTGGAACTTATATTGCACATGTAAGTGAGCTTGGGGTGGAAGATCCTTGAGGACCCCTTGTCTTACTGAGATTTCCTTTTAGAGATCTCACCCCACGTTTGGGGCACCATTTCAAGTTCAGGTAATGCTGGGGTTTAGACCTCGGGTGGTAGGAGGCCAGAGCTAAGTTAGATATTGCTGTTATATGCTGACATGTTGGATGCTAGATATGCCTGTTGCTTTTATGCTTTTAGCTTCAATATTTCTATTGTTGTTGTTGTTGAGACTGCTGTTGGGCATTTGTGGCCTTATTTAGTGAGCATGGGGAATGTACATGCCACGTTGGTTTGACTTTATATTTTTAGAATTCAGTTGTAATAATGTATCAGGATATTGTTGAAACCTGAGCCCAAGATGGACGTGTTTTGCTGAAAATTTATTTTGACGTTTGGACTTGTAAATTAAATTAGAACCCAATGTGTTTAGGGCCGAAGGCCATATTTTAATATTTTATTTTATTTTATTAATTTTTTTATTTTATGTATAGGCCGAAGTGGTGGAACCCTAACCCGTTTTGAATGTGGATTATTTAAGGAAAACTTTATGAAACCCTTTGGCAGTCAGATTTTGGATTAAAGGATTGTTTAAAGTTTTTCTTTGAAATTCAAGATTCTACACTCTTTTCTTTTCATCTTCTTCTTCTTCTTTTTATTTTGAATGATGTTTAACCTCGTGATGCTAGGCTAAACACCTTTAATCAATCTAAGGTTAAGGGTTCATTAGTTTATTTTAGAGGATCCGTTTCAACTTTTTAATCAATTTCATTTTTTCCCAATTCAGGTTGAATATCATGCGATTGTAGGTATTCAAACTGAATAATTCGATTGCATTCTATAAAGAAAAACTGATCATTAGATCTAATGGTCAGATTAATTAACCCGATGGACATAAGTTGAACAGGTTTAAATTACTGTGATTGCGTAGTTTAAATACTGTATTTAACCAAATGCTAGGCGATAGTCTAGAGAGGGTTTCAAATTGAATTTGAGGATTCTGAATTCAATTGGGGTTAATCAAAAATTGATAATTTTATTTTTATCCAATAACGAAATAAATTAATGAATCCTAATTCCTTAGGTTGATTGCTTTTAATTCTGATTTTTAAATCCCAATTTCAATTATTTTTTTATTTAAATTTCAAATCAACAAAATCTCCCTTCCTTTTTTTATATTTTATCTTATAGTGTTTCTGATTTTTAGCAGGTTCTTTGGGAGACGATCTGAGTTTCCCTATCACTACAAACCTAAAGCTCGATAATTTGAGTGGGTTCGACAACCAACGTCAAATTTGGCGCCGCTGCAGGGGAATCTGCACGTCAATAGCATTCTTCTTCTTTCCCTTCTTCTTTCTCTAAATTTTATGTTTTCTATTTCTTCTTATTTTTTTCTTTTTCTTTTAATTTTCATTTTTCTGTTTCTGTAAAAAAAAAATTAATATTTTCATTTTCTGCAATTTTCGTTTTGGGTTTTCTGTTTGCGTTTCTAGTTTTTGTTTAGGATTTTTTTTCTGCATATTATATTTGCATCTGTCTCGTTTTTCTGCATCTATATCATCTGTCTGATTATGCACCCCTGTTTCTGCATTCATCTTCTGTTTACTATTGTGCCCTATTTTCTGCATTCTGTTCTGCATATATTATTGCATTCTGATCTGCATCTTTTTCGCATCAATTCTGCATCTGTTATTGCATCTGTTATTGCGTTCTTTGCATTACAGTGTGCGTTTTCTGCATTTTTGGGCGATTGGTCAGATTCCTGTCTAAGAGATTCGTATCAGGAGTTCTATTCCTAAAGGAATTCGACCTTCTAAGCATAAGTCACTCCCTAAAAGGGAGTGGGTCACCCTTATTTTTACCAAATTATGTCGTTTACTAATCCGTTTTGATGTTTCTTTGTCGTTTCAGGACGTATCGGGTATTTTTGCACTTGTTCAACTTGCTCTGATCGCTCTGAAAATTGGTGACCTAAAGGAGGCGATCAATTACGCCTTTTGGTCTTATGAATGCCCCATCGACTTTTCATTCTACCATGAATTATATTTTTTAGCCATGGTTAAGAAGAAATGTCTTGGTATTTTTTTATTACATCCTAGTCTATAGTCTCTCATGGGAGCATCACCTTACTTATTTAGCTAATGTTTTGGTGTTGCTGTACAATAAATTTTTTTATGCCAAAGTGTATATGTGTATGTGCTTTTTTTACAACAATCCAATGAATATCTTGGTCATTTAATATCTTCTTTGGGTGTGTCGGGAAAATATGTAAGTTGTGAGTGCTTGGCTAATTCCTACAAATATAAAAGTGGTTCGAGAGTTTCTTGGTCTAACTGATTACTATAAACGCTTAATCAAGGACTATAGGAATATAGCTAGGCCACTCACGGAGTTTACTTGTAAAGAAGGTTTCAAATGGAATGTAAAAGTACAATTAGCCTTAGATACACTTACGCAATGCCTCGGTTCTTTCCCCATGTTAATATTGTCTAACTTTACCAAACAATTTGTTATCAAGTGTGGTGCATCTTATAATAACCCTAATTATATGACTTTTAAATTAGAAGGTTATGATGAGGACCTTATAGTCATAAATAGAATGAGAATGAAATTCTAAGAATTTGGGTACCCATATTGAGGGTATTATAGTCAGGAGAATTTTCATCTGCTATTTTCACTTTTGATGCAGTAATAGACGGTAGAATAGATCCAATACAGTGATTTTAAGTTAGAGAGCTATCCTAATGATATGAATATCATAAATGATGTAAGCATAAGATTTGATAAAGTTTGATACCCATATTGGGGGTATTCTGAACAGTTGAGTTTTCAACTGTTGTTTTTGACTGCTGCAGCAGTAATAGTTAGTAGAATAGCTTCAAGTTAGCAAATTAGAGTTAGAGAGCTATTTTGATGATATGATTCTCATAGATGAGGTTATTATATGATTTGATGAAGTTTGATACCCATTTTGTGGTATGTTGGAAAAGTCACTTTTGCCGGGTATTTTGTACTGCTGTAGAAGCAACCGGTAGAATCCCGGAACGGGAAAAAGATGAGAAAATGGAAAGAAAGACCAATATATGCCTAATAATTCATAATTAGACCAATAATGTTAAAGTTAAGAAGATTATGAAATCTGGCTACAGTTAAGAACACCAGTAAAGACTACATTGCAATTAAACAACTGTAAGTGGATCTGTGATCTACTAATCAAATTTTTAAGTTATGAACATGATACATTAGACAAAATTAATACTAATTACTTAAAGTTAGAGTCTTGGGTATTTTCAGGTAAAAAATTGATAACAGTTCAAAGAAAAATCACACCGATGTCACTAAATGACAGAAAGCCACTTAATGGCATGGCATAAACCCTAAAAACATAAGGGACCCTTCCCTTAATTTCTGATCAGCAACCTAGCAGCCCCCCCCCCCCCCCTCTCTAAGTTTGAGTTTTCAAATTTCCTCCATTTTCTCTCTAAGATCCCACCAGCAAAACTTCATCAAATCACCAAACTTCCTTCACAAAACTTGTTCCTCTCATCCTCCTCTTCAAGAACATACCATTTTTGTTCTTGGAAGCCAAGTTTTCATGATGAATCCCTCCCAAACAGCAGCGGTTTTGGAGCTTTTTCATGCCATAGAGATGTTGTTTTGAGTTCTCTTGGAAGAACACTCCTTCGTGCTTGTTTCCTTGAGTTTTAGTATAAGTCTCTTGAATCTTTTCCTTGAAAAATCTCACCTTTGAGTTGTGTTCTTGGGTTCTAACTTTGAGTCATTGTTAAAGGTGTGTTCTTGGTGGAAAGGATGCATCTTTGTTTGAGAAAAGTGGAAGCTTGAAGCCTTGGAGCTAACTTGAAGAAGTAAGCATGGTTACTTGGAAAAATGGTGACCAAAACTCTCCCACACCCACCTATATGATTTTTGCCAACATGGGTTCTTTATGATATTGATGTTGTAATTTGATAAAAATGAGTTCTTGATGTTGGAAAGTGTGGAGAATCATGAGTCGAACCAAGGATAATGTTAAAAATGCAACCTTTAAGCTTAAGAACACTAATCTTTACTTAAGGATGGAATTTAAACCCCAATGACACTATCATGTCAAATCTGCCCTAATGAGTATAATTAAGATTTTATGTTTAAAATTTAATTAAATAGTTGATTAGTAGACTAATTAAGTGTAGGGCTTAATTAATTAAAGAAATTGTGAAGTAGACAAGCTAAAAACCTTGTTTATAGAACCTAAACAATTCAGCCAATTAGGGACCAATTAGGGTTAGTATGTTAAAAATCGTTTTAAAACCTAATTAGGATACTAATCAAGGGTTTAAGTGAGGTGGATCATGCATAATGGATTAATTAACTATAAAAAACCTAAAATGGACCTAATGAGGTTTAGAAGCACTAATTATGTAATTAGTGAACCTAACGAACTAAGACTTAATGTGAGAATGTATAAGTGACCTAATAATAGAAAAATCCTAAAACTAAAGTGACTTAGAGTTTCTAACCAAAGATAATTACGATTTGCTAATTAAACACACTTGGGGTTAAATGACCAATTTTTAGTCTAACTTTGGGAGAGCATATCTCCCTCCACAGAGGTCCAATAGGGATGTACCATACATAATTTTTAAGCTTGAGATGTCAGCTATATGCTATCAAAATTTGGTACCATTGGAAGATGTGTAGCATTCTGTAGGTCCGATTGAGTGGAGACTGCCCAGGGAGGTCATGTGCAGGGGCTGTACGTGGCTGCATCTTCCACGAATTTTTTCTCCCTCATTTCTTACTCAAATTAGGCTCATGATATATCGAATTAAATCTGAAGGTGTATAGTTTTCTGTATAAAAATTTGAGAGCAATTGGTTTAGTATATTTTCCAAAATCGCAGAAATGGTGAGGGATGTTTAGGGCTCTGTTTGAGGTTGGCAGACATTTTTATTTGTCCAATTTCAAGCGGTGATAACCAGAGCTAGAAAACTCCAGATAAGGCATGTCATATCTTGTTAGAAATTTAATTGAGTCTAGATTAACATACTAAAAGATAAGAAGGTTATAGAAAGTGGGTTGCACACAATGACTAGAAAACAGAAGCGTGTACAGTTATAGAAAAATCAGAAAAGTGAGATTCAAGCTAAGTGGGTTTATGGGAACCCCTTAGTAACTTATAATAATCATATATATGGCTTGGATGAGTTGAAAATAATCTAAGTTAACTTAGTGATCCTAGAGTGTGATTCTAAGATTATGTAAGGTGCTTAAACTATGTGGTTGATTGTGTAACAAGTTAACACTTCATAATGCACTAAAATCATATAATTAACTAATAAATGGTCTAGACTTGTAATGGGCATATTATTGGGATATGAGTATAAAAAGTGGAATCATTATATGATTAAGTCTTGGATATGACTTGATTAATTAATATTTAATTAATGATGTGAATGGTTCCTACTCTAGGTGTGCCTAGAGAACCTTGCACTTGAGGATTGTATTGGAGCATACGTATTACATTAGAGTGTGGACTTGTACTAAGCTCTTTGAGGTAAGCTCCTGGTTTCAGTTGCTCCTCTCTCTTGTTGCCCCACCATGATGGTGGGCATTATGGTTGTATTGTATGAAAGTATGTGGTATAATGTATATGTGCATTCATTCACATTCATATAGATGTTATATGATTCTTGATGTTATGATGATGCACTGATGATATATGTTATGAGAATCTTGGCTAGTGATCATGGTATGTAGGCTGCTGATAACGCGTATTTTGTTACACTTATTTATCACTCTTGGTTAGTATTTTTGGGATTTATTTGAGTTAAATAAAGGTCTTTTGGGTCAAATTAGAATTCTAGATTTTAATTGGGTTTAACTGATTTTCGTCAGAATTTTCCAGATTTACACTATTTTCGTATTTTGGCCATATCTCACTCTACAGATGTCCAATTGACTATGTTCTTGTTGTGTTTTGCAGCTAACAGAAAGGGATACAATTGCTATTTCAGCCACTGAAGCCCAATTCGAATGGGAAGATGGTCGAAAAGATGGACGTGTTTTGCTGGAAATTTATTTTAATGTTTGGACTTAAGTTATAATCTTGAACCCAATGTACATGAGGCCCGGAGCCATAATTTCTGTTTTGTTTTCTTTTATTTTGGGTTGGATTTGTAGAGCCCGAAGCCTAGCTTGATTAGGGGTTAAAAGAGCGTGAGTAGGGACCTTGTGGATGATCTTTCGTTTGAATTTGAATTTTACAATTTTTAAATTAATAGAATTTTCGTCTTTTCTCTCTCCTCTTTTCTTTAACCAATCCAAGGGTTGAGGATTCCATGGTTGAATCCTGATTGAACCAAATCAATTTCTCTTTCCAACTCAGTTTGACATCACGCGATTGTGGGTGTTTAATTTGAGATACGCGATTGCGTTCTTAGGAAAGAGATTAACCATTAGATTTAATGATTAGGTTGATTAACCCAATGAACTCAAGTCAAATGGGTTGATACTCCGCGATTGCGCAAGTAGACACACTGTATTTGACCAAATGTCAGGCGATCGTCTAGAGAGGGGTTCCTAAGCGAATGTAGGGATTCCAATTCGATTAGGGTCAACCATGATTAGGTAATTATTTGTCCAATGATGGATATCCTTGGAATTCTAATTCTTGGGTGGTTGCTTTTAATTTGACTATTCTTTTTTTATTTTATTTTTCATTTCTGTTAAAATCAACAATCATATTAAAAAAAAACCCATTTTAGTTTGAATTTTTCTTTAATTTTCGTTTCTCCTTATTTTCTCTTTTTATTTAGTTCCCATTTTTATTTGCTTTCCATTTTTATTTGATTCCCGTTTTAATTTAGTTGTTGTTTCATTTAGTTTCCATTTTCATTTGGTTTCCATTTTTTCTTATAACTGAGCGATTAAGTTCATTGCAAATTCCTTGAGAGACGACTCAGGTTGACGCTTTACTACAAAATTTTAATAAACCTGATAATTAATTTGTGCGAGCTCGACAGCTCGTGTTAGCTACCTATGACTTGTCTCTTGGAGCTATTTCATACTGAGGTTGTGTTGACTGTCTATGGCTTGACCCTGGGGTTACACAAGGATGATATGATGATGCTATGTTTATGTTGTATGCCTATATTATATGCTTTATATCTGACTTGTCATGCAGGAAGTGGGCTCAGGGGATTAGAGGATCCTCTATGAACCTTGAGCTTACTGAGATATGTTATCTCACCCCGTTTGGGGACATCATTTCTGGTACCCAGAGTAGTGGTGATGCTTCTAGGGGCAAGGCCCCGCCTTGGAGTAGTGGATGACGTTGCTGATTAATTATATTCTGATAATATTTTATGATGACATGTATAATTATTAACATGTCCAATTATCTTATGTTAAGATTATATTATGTATTTATTTAGGCTCATGACTGTAGTATTGGAGCCATGGATTATTTACTGATGCTTAGACTTTTTAAAAATTAATATAGACTTGATGTATATATTCAGTTATTTGGGCATGGAGCCTTATTGTTTGTACTGACCCAGAGAGGGGATCACGGTCCGTGTGGGACTTGCAAGCTGTCTGTTTAATTATTGTAACTATCAGGTTATTGTATGTGTGGGACCCATGTACCCAGTTATCCGAAATACAACTGTTATGCTGTCGACGAGACTCCGTCAGGAATGACACTTGAGGTCATATCCGGATGGTCAACGACCACTAGTGATGGCCAATGGTTTTAATTAGTAGACTTATATGTTAATGTTACGCCAATGCAATATATCAGATGAACGTTTTGAAAATATTTTAGAAAATATTTTGGAAAAAGTTTACTCGTATTTTTATAAGATGTTTTATTATTTTTTAAAATAAAGTCTTCCGCTGTGTATGCTGAATATCAAGTGTGTTAACAACCGGAATACTATAGGGTGTTACGCATCTAAACATGGAATTGGTGTTATTGCAATAGCAATCCAGCATTGAAAGCATTACATGTGGGATGATCGTTCAAGGTAGGAAAAAGCCAAAAACCTATTTATTTATTTTTGAAACTAAAACTTCTGACTTCTAAAAAAATAAAAGTCAAATATTTTTTTCAAAATCTAAATTTGCCTAAACTCCAACTAATCTCATCTCCCTCGCTGTCACCACCACTGCCACCACCTCCTCCTACTCCACCATCATGTTGCCGCTACTGCCACCACCACAACCTCAACCCCAACCAATCTCACTTTTGCTGCCGTCACCACCACCTCCTCTGTCACCACCACCATCGCCCCCAAACACCCCACCTTCACCACCATTGCTATCAAATTTGCTCCCATGATTTGTTTTCACATGTCCCTTTTTATAATTTTATAGATAAAAAATGATTTTTAATTTTAACATCCAAATAATATATTTTGTTAAAATATATTGCGTCTAAATGCAAAATAATTTTAACTATTGAAAAAAATTCTTCTAAAATTATCAAGCCATAAAAAATTCTTTTTTTCAAAAAAAACAATCGATGAGACCCTTGATACTTCGAAGTTTATGCAGAATCCTGGGAAGAAGTAAACAGTGAGATTTAACTCATACACCAACTAAGCTCTTTTAATGTGATAAATTTCATATTTTTGGTTCTTATAAATATATCACCTTTTTGGTTTATTTCCTATTAATTTGAGTTTTTAAGTTGATGTCGCGAATTTTCAAAACTAATCACTTTTAGTTCTTGCATTTGTTGAGCACTGATGTGCCCGATAAATTCCTACTCACCATTACCGTGTATACCTTATGATGATCCATGCACTTTTAATTTTGTCATTTGCATTGTAGAAGCCACAAAACCATAAAAAAATATTAGAGAATAATATAAAATACCCTCACATAACGCCTTAAGGTTTTGGATTAAAATGATTCCTTACAAAATGAACCAACAAAACTATTTGCTAGTTAGTAGTCTATCACACCAACCAACATCCCCTTCCAAACGAAGACCAAACCTTATCTATTGCCCTGCTTAACCCACAAACCTAGCCTCAAATCCAACCAAAGCAAACAGGTGTGCGTGGTGACGAGACAGAGGTGAGAGATTCGTGCATTGAGTAGGATCTAAAATGAAATAGGAACCCCTCTCTTACAATGGCATTTCAGTGCAGTAGACAAGTAGGCACATCCAAGTAATAATAGCATAAAATATAATATTCCAAGAGTACAACAATTCTAACATTAAAACCATGATCGAGGGTGCCTTTCTTTATTTCGAAAGCTTTTAAATTATAAATCACATTTTCTCATTTAATAACAATAAGAGTGGTTTGTAGAAATAATATATTACACTGCTTAAATGACTCTAAACTCCTGCATGGACTTAAGGATCGAAAACACGGTTATGACAAGTAGGGTTGCAAGGGTAAGTGCAATCTATCTGATGGAAAGACCTTCGTTCATAAAACCAGTCTCCCACCGCCTTTGCGATTGTCTGCATAATGTTTAAGCAAAACAAGTTAGCTTTACAAGGGCCGACCCAGTTCAAATACCCACTTCGTGAGTGTCTGGGGAAGGGAATACTCTAGGCAGCCTTTCCTCTGCTTTTTGCAGAGAGGCTGATTCGAACCCGCGACCTGACACACCACTTACAACTTTATATAAAGGGAAAGACAATATAATAAACCAAAAGCCACATGAAAATGTACATATTGTGGAGAAGGGAGAAAATAATGCAGTCTCATATCTTACTGTATTGGCCAGCAGTGGAGAGTCATTTCTCAACCATGTCTCTTGCATTCCAGTTTGGCAATGGGCATAGCAAGAATCTATGAACGTTCCTTTAGAAGGAGAGTTCCCAACCACACTCAATGCCTTTAAGAATTCCGTCCTGAAACCTGAAAATCAATTCATCCATTAAGTGAAGTCACAAAACTGTTGTAAAATCTCGCAGTTAGGAATTGCATAGTCCCCTAGAAGCTTTTACTCCAAAGGCAGAGCATGACTCCAGCACACTTTTTTTCTCATGCCAGTTTTATTAAGACGTATAAACAAATGATATAGTATTGATAGAAAAATCACACCCCATTAAACCACGAGACTAGCGAGGATAGGGTTAAGGGCAACCCCGTGACCTTTCAGTCACAAAGGAACAGTTTTATCAATACTCCAGAGTTTAGCTATCAGCAAATTTCAGTGCGACACAAGTAATTAAGATCAGAAATGTTCACCTTGCATTGTATTTAGTTGAGCAGGTGAGCAGTCTTTTATATCAAGCTTGCATTTACGCCACTGGCCATGGGGATCAGCAACACCGGGTGCCAAAATGTTCTTAATCTGAATCAAAGCAATATGTTGAGGATCAGAGAAAAGACTACAAAGATGACACCACTTACTAAGACCAGTTAGTAAGTGATGAGACCTTGGGATGCAACCACCCCAAAAGCTGCTCAAACGGTGAGAGTACCCAAGGCCTTATAAACCTCACATTAGTTGCCCATACAACCAATGTGGGACTGTAAGCCCCAAACCTTGCAAATAGGACCCAATAGTAAGTGAAAATATTAAATGTCAACTTCATGATGGAAATGAGTTATTCAGCATCTTATTTTTGTGCAAGGAAGATTATGCATTCAGCCATATAGCATTTATAATGTTCTCGAGTTCTCTTTGGAAAACAAGATATTGAGTGAAGCAGGAAATGCAACGATAAAAATATTATGTACAATAATCTAGGCTCAATTTCTGATCATATCCCAGTTGGATTTGTATGTAGAATTTTGATCATTAAGTAACCATGAACTTTTTCACTTGCAATTCCAGGTTAATATCTCAGGTCTTATCTTTTAAGTTTTGAACAAATGCTCATTTATGAATCTTGTGAAAAGTTAAGTGCCAGAAGCAACACTAGATTTCCCTTCAATGATCATTACTTTACCGTGTTATATATCCTATCAAATGTTACTTGATCTTATAAGTCCACCAATTGATCAAAGAATATAATCATAGTTCAAGATTTTACTACAAAAACAAACTGAAGCATCTTCAGAAATGGTATAATCTGACCTGCCATGAGTCATAGGCCGCATTTACAAAGAAGATCGGTGTATTGATTTGTGATGCCACATTTTGCGGGAAAAAGCACTACATGATTGTTCAGAAGTATTAGTAACACCAAAGAAATTGCGAAGGTAGAAAACTTACAATATACAAACTTACCAGCCCGGGGCTGAGTCTTGAAGTGCAGGATGGAGGCAAATTCTTCGCTGAACCCTAAAATATAGAAGAAGAAAAAATCAGTCTGCGTCAAATGAAAGCTTCAGAAAGTTTCTTCCAAATGAAAAGTGGGAAAACATTTAAGAGCAATTTTTTGGTGTAAAAAACACAACATAAACTAGAGCTTTGACAAAGAGGAAAATAATGAGAGGACGAGTACATGTGTTTCAACAACTTGACTGTAGATCTCTTGAATGTGTTGTGCTCCAGAGACATCCTTTCTGTTGTACAACAATAAGGTATTGAATCATTAAATGTCTTAAAAGAACTTTAAGATTCAGAAAAAAAGGCTAACTCGAAAGCAAATTAAAGCAGCATACACATTGATAAAATAACCAGCATCTGAAAGGCATTTCACTTTAGTTGATGCAGGTAATAGAGCTTTGAAGTGATCACACTGTAAAATAGAAGTCAATCCTCCAGCTGAACATCCAGAGAGAATTGCCTGTAGTTACAAGTTTCAGTGATTGATTGAAAATCTCATTCAGGAGGAAGATAAAAAAAAGGCAAATCATGAATATCTCATACATTTTTAGCATTTTTCATTCCTTTTGCTAGTAAATCCTCAATGACAGCAACAAAAACCCTTCCTCCTCTGAAGTGCAAATTGGTTGCCTGATTTATAGATCATATTATAAAATCTCGGCAGAAAGAAAATTAGCAAATAAATTTTATGAAATATAAATATTTTCCTATAAATTTAAATTTCAAGTTCCTTTGAATTTGCAAAACTTACTGGATCCACTGCTTCAACGTCACCAGTGAATGATGATCCATCACAGTACCTAACCTTGATTCTGTTCCAATTGTAGAAATCTGGAATTTACAATATTTGTTAGAGAGCCAAACAAAAAGGTGGGTTCACGAGGACACGACATATATTGACTAGTAGACAATACCTGGATTAAATTTTTGGCCATTACTGAAAAATCCAGAAAAGGAAAGTTGCTGATCCATTTTCTTAGATGAACCTAATCGAGTGTCCCTACGGTCAAGGCAAGTGGTGACATTGTTGCACCATCCTCCTCCCTAAAAGAAATTGCTTTGTAGACCATTAACAAGAAAAAAGAACTTTCCATTATTTGTACAAAGAATGAGACATGCTAATTGACTAATGTTAGCCTATCTATAAAATATCTCATATTATCATTATGGGTTTGCATTCTATCATTCTAATGAGACATGACCACAAAAAGTTTCTTACACACACACACACACACACACACCATTTTGTGGGGCCCGCATGTTAAAAAAAACTATAGCACGCAAAACAAATCTCTATAACATAACACATTCACTCTATTCACTCTTCCTAACAAAAAAAAAGTAACTCTTATAAAACCCTATCATTATTGTATCATAGAATATTTTAAAATATCTTACATGACTTTTAGGAATAATTTCCAATTTTCATTTTATTTCATTATTTGTTTTCTTATTTAATTAGGATCAGAGGACCTATATTAGTATAAATAGAGGTTGGTGATTTGTGTTTTGTAACACATCATTACATACCATATATATCAACATTATGTTTTGTTCTCTCTTTTCCTCTTCCCTCGCAAAACCCCTATAATTTCAATAACCACATTTTACATTTAAGAGTTAGACATGAACATGCCTTCATAAACATAAAAGGAACATACAAGTAAAACAAACAAAGAAATGAATGTTTTCTTGAGGTGGCAAAGACTCATTATTAATACCAGTTTGCAGAAAGGGACATACCTCAAAATGAACTATCCAGTTGTTAATCCCTGCTCCAGATCCCTTATCAAAGTGGTAAGCTGGTGGACTTCCATCCAAACAAACTGCACAAGATTTTAAGATCAATTTCGAAACTAATATAAATAGTGATAAAAATAGTGACCCAGAAGATGATGAGAAAAATAGTTGTATTCCCTATCATCAGATACAGCAGAAATTCCTCACCAGCTCCTTTTGGCACTGCACTTTCAACATAAGTTATTCGCACAGAAATCCCTTCTGCCTTTAGTAATAGCAGTCCACATATTAGGAGACTTAACCATTGGCTCATTCTTGTGCTCTCCATTCTGCAGGAAACCAGCAAATAAAAACCATAAACATATGCATGTAAAACAGGAAATGTGAAGCACCATGTTTAAAAGTATTAATAGGGCATATAATTAATCAACATAAAGCCATATTATTTGGGATAAAAAGAAAAAAAAGTCACATTACAATAAACCCTTTCACATATAAAACGGGGAAAATTTTATATTTTCTTCATTTCTTGTCATTTGCTAATCCATCTCTTCTGCATTCCCATTACCAAAAAAAATATAAAATTCTTTTTTCTTCTAATTTAAAAAACATGAAATCAATGAACCAACTGTTGAAATAGTAAAGCCCAGAAAATGAGATTACCAAAAAAAAAACCAGAAAATGAAGAAGGAATGCACATCTTATGTATCATACATCAAGCCTATTTATCATAGGCAATACGAAACTGAAACATAAATGACTCATATCACCATTTTATTTAGTAACCTTTCACCTTGTAACAGACACAAACTAAATAGACTTTAAAGCACCTATTCAATAGACTTTAATGTACCTACTCATCTTTCTAACAGACAGTAATAAACTTATTTATTTTTTATATTATTCCAATTAAAAAATTCTTCAACCCCAACAAGTTTGATTTTGTTTATAGAGAAGGAAAAACACTGAGGAGATCCTAGAATTATGTAAGAACTAGCAAAACCGCACCTTTGATATTGACTTGTGTTCTGGCTTTTAGAAATCCTTCTTAACTCTTGTGGAAAACCTCTAATATAGAGGAACAAAAAATATCGATTTCCAGATCTTGTATTGACAGATATGCAGATTTAAAAAAGTAAAATAAAAATCCGAAAAGATATAGAGAATAAAAGGGCCGACCCAGTTCAATACCCACTCGTGAGTGTTTGGGAAAAGATTCAGAGAATATGGAAAGAAAATTATGGACAATATTGTTAGAATATCGAGATTATATCTTAAAATAGAAAATTATGGACGATATCATTCACATTTTCAACAAATAATATAAGAATCTAAACATCTAATCAATATATTGCATTATTATTGTTATTTATATATTTTTATTTTTTGCAAAGGAAGATTGAAATATTTCAAATCTATAAGACAATCTTAGAATCAGTTAACTAATTCATCTATTTGGTGCCCGAAAGCTTAATTCATTCAACAAACTAGTTGGTACCTAGAATGAAAATACACACACTAGCATTTCCATATTTGAATATCAGGTCATAACAACACAAAAGAAAACATATCAACCTGCATGCACCCCGAAACTTATACCAAAAACAAATCATTAATCACATTCCAACACTTCATAGATCAACAAGTGTTCACTATAAAGATCAATTCAATAACTTTTCCTGCATTCTAATCCCAATTAATAAAGAAACTTCGAACCCCACAAATTGATGATGAAAAAACAAAAATAAAAACATTTTGCATAAAGCAGATGATGATGAAGCTCATGAGCTGAACCTTGAATTGAAGATGGGGTGGTGTACTTGGAAAAATGTGAGTGAGTGAAACCCAGTTGAGGGAGCTGGCTTATTAAATGCTTCAGCTGCCGACACTAATCCGCAGAGTAACACCGCGTGATGTCCTTGAACACAATCTAGGATCACTGTTTTTCTTTTTCTTTTTCTTTTTTAATTGTACTAGTTCAACATTTGCTTTTGCTTTTTAGTACGAATTACTATTTTTTTTTTTTGTTATGAAGTACGAATTACTTTAACATGGAGCACATGTGCTTATCTTACTTGAGAGGGAAAAGAAAAAAATAGGTATAAATAAATTAATAAATAAAGGAAAACTAATTTTATGTTATAGATATTCGTTTTGTTATGACAGAGTTTTTTTCTTGAAAAATGTTGTGAGTGTAGAAAGTTTTTCTGGTTGTTAAACATAAGATAGATCTTATAAATCCATAAATTAATAAATAAAGAAAAATTGATTTTATGTTACATGAGAGTATATTTTATGTTGTGAAATAAAATTAAGATGAATTTTATTTTGATTTTATTATTTTTTATTTTTTAGTGAGATTTATATTAATTTTGTTTCATAACATAAGATATAGTCTCTTATGTAATATAAGATTAGTTTTATGGTAAACTGATCTCTCACAGTCGCATAAATAAATTCAAAAGTGAAGACAAAACGACGTCATTTTGTGATAGAAATCAAGATGTTTTTGTAATTCTAATATATTGCAAGATTATATGAGTCTTTATCATTATAATTTTTTAATCTTAGAACCCAAAACGACATTATTTTGAACTCTCACCTAACTTTATCTATAAATAAATTCAAAATGAAGACAAAAGTAAGAGACTCATAAAAAAAGAAAGAGAAAAAGCAATCGTCATTTTTTATTTAATATAATTAATGAAAAATACATTTTTTATCTGGTTTCATAAAAAATAAAAATGTATAGTTTTTAAATTACTGTATTATATATAAAAATTTACAAACCCATCTCTATATATAATATTGATTACTTTAACGTACGTAAATTAATTGTTTTTT